>JAQFVV010007217.1:57500-129243 GCA_028023455.1 Epiperipatus broadwayi | reverse complement strand
AGTAATATTTACTAAGGCAATAAATCTTTAAGCATGCGCACTTGAAAATATGAAGGTAAGGACCTCTGCAGGTTTTAACCATAAGCTTACTCTTTGGAAGAAAAGAGGGGAACCACTTCTTTACTTCAACCTACTTTCTATATAAATAGGTGAATCTGAAATGGTTAGAACTGAGAGTGTGAAGCTATTCAATACTTCACTGATTAAGTCCACAATTCCTATTACCCATTAGAACTCATGAAATCTTTTGATTTACAACAATTCAATGGAAAGATCTTATAGTTAGAAATCTATTATGATAATTTAAAGTTGTAATTATAAATTTATTTAATGCACATTGATTATGTTTATTGCCTTAGTAAATATTACTTATGTAATCAATGTGTGTTAATAAATTTATAATTACAACTTTAAATTATCGTAATAGATTTTTAACTATAAGATCTTTCCATTGACTTGTTATAAATTGAAAGATTTTGTGAGTACTAATAGGTAATAGGAATTGTGGACTTAATCAGTGAAGTATTGAATAGCTTCATGCTCTCAGTTCTAACTGCTTCAACTTCACCTATTTATATAGAAAGTAGAATTGAAGTAAAGAAGGGGTTCCCCTCTTTTCTTCCAAAGAGTAAGCTTGTGGTTAAGACCTGTAGAGGTCCCTACCTTCATATTTTCAAGTGCACATGCTTAAAGGTTTATTGCCTTACTAGATATTACTTACATAATTAATGTGTGTTAAATAAATTTATAATTACAACTTTTAATCATATAAATTTAAATATTAACTATATAGTGTACAAAATCATTTTCTTTCTCTCAAAATTATTTATAATTATGATGATCATAATTACTATGATAAACTGATAAATGTAAAAAAATAACATTTAAAAATTATAATCTATATTGATTAAATAAATATATTTTATTGTAGCAATGATGTAGTCAACTACCTACAATTAATTTTCTCTTTAATTGTTTGTTTAAAACATTCTGGGATAACTAATTAATAACTTGAAGACTCAATTTACTTCACATATCCAAAATTCTACATTCATAAATAGTTCAAAAATATTACAAAAAGTAAAAAAGAAAAAGAAAACATTTTCCCACACATTATAAGAAATTCTTTTTTTTTTAATTGACATTGTTAAAAATATTATTTTAAAAAAAAATGAAATGGAAACATTATACTTGAAGATGGTCATTTAAATTGCTATTTTTAAAAAAAACTTAAAATAAGTATCCTTACATTTTTCTTTTAGACTCTTGGGTCATTCAGGATAGAGATAACAAAGCTAAAAGGAAGGGAGTTTAGAGTCATATTGCATTATCCATCCAGGTTGTCAAACTTCTTAGTTTGTGCAAAGTGGTGATTCTTTTGTTTGTTTGTTTTTCTACGATACAAATTTTTTATTTTTATTTTTGTGAAATAAAAGAAAAACAATTATTGGATAGCAGTAGAAATCCATATAAATAAAAAAAATTTCATTTTAATATTTTCTGTATTAATTTACTGCAGCTCTTTCAAAGCCAGGCAATTCATTTTTATTTGGATTGTTTAATTTATTTATAATTTGTATTGAATGTAGCTGACAAGTAATTATTATTTTCCTAAAAAAATTGTCAGCACTTCAATTGGCCACTTTTTAAAAACAAATAAAAAAAATTAAAAATTTGTAAAGACAAAATTCCAAACCAATTCCCAAATAAGAAGTTATTTGAAATAAGTCAATTTTATATAGGTAATGTTATGAGAGATCCAAGTCAACCTTGAAACCTTATAATTGACTGTACTCCTCCCCTTTCTTCTACTCTACTTCCTTCCCACCACTTTTTCAAAACCATATAAGAAATTGGAAAGATAAATAATACTAAAAGTTCACACAAAAAATAAAAAGACTTGTTAATGAAAAGTGATGTGATTTTAGATTACACATTGAATTTATAAATTATGTAATCATAGTGTTATTATAAAAAGTCATCTTTTTCAAAATCCAAAGAATCTTTAATTTATCAATTAGTCATCACAGTATGCTTTCATGATGTTAAAGCAGTATTTAAACATTTAATTAAAGATAAAATTAAATTTAAGTAGCCAAATACATTAGTACCTATTTTACCTAATGTACACATTTAAAAATTTAATATTAATACATTGTTGTTATACAAAGTTCATTTTAAGTACTTATTGTACTGAAAGAAACTGGATTTTTTGTTTTTGTAGTTATTAATGGTGAAAATCTTTTTTACTTTTGATGTCACAAATACAAAAATACTTGCAAGAATACTGGATTAAAATTAGATAAAATGCATTAATAGTATTTAAATTCCATAACAAAAACTTACTATTCAATATTTTATAATCATTAAACTCTATATTGTACTATACATTTTAATGTCAAAGTTGACATTTTACCTTCAGATGACACAGTTTTAGTTTAAACTACTATTCCATGACATTACTTTTCTCCCAAAATGGTTGCCATTTTGAAAAAATGGTGGTTGCTTAAAAAATGATTTTTTTATAAAGATCATAATAAATTGATGATGATCACTATGATGAATCCTTACATAAATGTACATCACTAATCAGGGTAAGATGTAGTTTATAAATAAATTTCAAAAGTATAGCTTTAAAACTTTTTTCATAAACAAATATTTGCTAGTAGAGGGATTGAAATCAACACATTAGTGTTGAATTTTTAGATTATTAACTTATACAATGGGTGTATAAGAAGGCCAATTAACCAATCTTCCCACAAAAGTCTGAGACATTATTCTATAATGATTACTTAGTGATTGTATAAATCTCTAATTTAAGATAGATGTGACTATTGTTTAATACAGATATAATAATATAAAAAAAAATTATAAGTAATAACTATTAAAAAATAGATAAAATATTAATAATGAGTTTTACCATTACGAATTCTGCCCCAACCAGATACTTCTATACTTGATCCAGGAGGTGGACTGTTTGTGGCAAGATTTATGAACCCACGATATTCATTCTTAATAACTGGAGTTGATAATTTTAAAAGAGCTATATCATTTTGAATAGTTATAGGATTATAGTTTTCATGTTTTATAATTAATGATACAGAATGCCAACTTTCACTGCTTTCTTCAAAAAAAATATTGTGTTTACCAGCTACGATTTTAATCTGAGATGCACTTGACCTGAAATATATTATGATACAAACTTCATTTATTTTCATAATTTTAAACTATTTATCTTTTTATCTAAATTTAAATAGTATATATAGTGATAATCCATTTAGCTCAGCAGTTAATGCCTTTTTTGGCACACATTTATTCAATTGACAGTCTAAATAACTTTGCACCTTTACATTGCTTTCCATCTATAAATGTTTAAATTTGTGTGGATTATTGCAATGATAGAGTGGTAAATTTTAAAACTCAGGGACCATGGATCATAGCTCCGAAATCAGATCAATGGAACTCTTCGATTATTTTTTAATCAATGATTAAATACTCCTTTTTTTAGCTGATATTTGTTTATGTGACCTGATTGCAAGTCACATACCTATCAAAATATTTGGCTAAGTAGAAAAATTCTACACCATAGACCTGACAGGTGAATGCACAAGTTATTGCATTATGAAAATCTTTACACACACACACACACACACACACACATATATATATATTACTCTGAGTAGCTTTCATTGATTTTAAATAATACCTGCACGAAAGTACTACGATCCATCACGTACACATACTGTATTAATAAAACCGTTAATATTTGTCAATAATAAGCCATTTTAATATGTATTAAAATAAAAGGTAGTGTTATGTATTCATTGTTGGATCTGTATTGGGAAAAAATGTTTAGAAAGTGTTTTCAAATTTTGAATATTTTTAATATTGAAATTTTTTAAACTTGATATAAATATTTTGGTATATACAAGACAATGGAACTAATTAAAAAATTATATATTTAAAAACTATTCAAATTTAAATTTATAATTAGATTTCGAAGATAGTATAGAAAATAAAATATTTATTTCATTTTGGTTTGATGTTTATATGCGCACACATGTATACATATGTGTGCGAGAGAAGGTGTTTTTGTGTTGAGTTATAACCGGGAATTACATATATGATGTTAAAAAACCTTGAAATATATATATATTATATACACATGCTTAGATACAACTCAGAACTTTCCTGTAATTACTGTTGCCAACATGTACATTTTTTAATACTAATGACGATGTATATAATTCAGTACTACAGTAAACAGTTTTATATCAGCATATATTAGCACTTCTGTACTATACAGCCAATGCTAAAGGAACCTATAAATTTTTCACTTTTTGTGTGCTATAATAAACTGAATTGTTCAATTTATTTATTTTATTCAACAGTAAAGCATGATTATCTATAACTTTGATTTTATATTTCTTAAAACTTACATATGCTTAACTTATAAACAACTTGCAAACTTTCTATCATAACATCAAGATTTCTTTCAACAGACACTCATAAAAAAAACAGCAAAGATTAAAAAAGTAATCACTAGTTCTACAAATGATAAGGATTAGTATTGATTTTTATCCTTATTTTATCATCTTATAAAAAGTAATTAGATATCAATCAATGCAAGATGGGTTGTCTATGAACCAAGAAATTATTAAGTGAGAACAAAAGTAAAAAATAAATAGAAAGCATTAAATGGAAACTAATTTTTTTTTATAGATATGTGAGAGTGACAATATCGTAAATAAAAGATATTTTAGGTCTATTCTGGATGAGGGCTTGCATATTAATTTTAAAAATATTTTTCTATGAATAAGAATGGTCTCTAAGTTGATAACTCTGGATTTGTTAAAAAGGTGCATGATATAAGAAAATGGGAAAATAGTTATGACTAGTACAGATTAAAAAAGTAGATACTACTGAGAAAAAATGACTAGTTTTGAAAATGAATTGTGCTACTCAAATGCTAAAACAATTGTTGACAAAGAAGTCATGCTAAATAAATTAAATATAAGAGCATTATTTGCTGAAGAATATAAAAGAAAACACTATATAATTTGAACTAAAATTAATTCCATTGGTTTATCAATGGTCGATCATTTTGTTTTCTGTATTAATGATGAAGGGAGAGATTTTCATTGTTTTGAGAGGGTCATATTTTCATAATACTTCAGATTTGTTATCTCAGCACTATTCCCAACTATTTTATATTTATAGTTATCAGGCAAAGTACATTGTATTGTGTATTGGCATCTAAGTCTCATAGTAGAGTAAGGCTTTAGTTAAATGTTTTTATTTATATGTAGTTTGAGTGATATTATATTTATGCTTGAGATAGCTATCTTGGTGTTCATGTTACATGGTACACTCATTGTCAGTGGGAAATTTCTTTGTTCATCTTGGCATTAAGAGTGGGTAATCAAATCTAATAAATAGTTTTAATGGAATTTATAAAAAAAATTATACATATAACAAGAGTAATAAAATTAATAAAGATTATCTAGACCAAGGATGACATTGTTTGTTATATTCATAATAGCTTGTAAAAAAGCATAACTAAGCATGACATTATTTGAAGAAATTTATGCCAAATCCACTCTATTTTATTTTTAAATGGAGGAGGGCAAATATAATCTCCATGACTGAGTTTACATATATGGTGTTTTGATAAATATGTTTGTATTTTTTATTATATATTTTATAATATATAAAAGTCATGAGTATAAATAAATTATATAGTGACTTATTTAATAAGAATTGTAAAAATTAAAATTTTAGTACAATTCTTTGTTTTAAAATAAAAGGCAATTATCAATAATACCAAGTTGCTATGGGAAGTAATTAGAAACTCTTGGAGTGTCTGCTTTAAACAAAATAAGGGAATCATCATTTTCTTCATTGTGTCACTTATAAGAGGGAAGTCAATAAAAATTGTAATGATTGTTTAAGTTGATAATGCAGTTTCTGGGGTAAAAAACTTCAGAATGCGTTACCCTGATATTTCCAATAGTGTATCTGATTATATAACTGTAAACTAAAGAATGCCTTAAAATTAACTTCGATTCTGCCAGTCTATCAATTACTTGCTGACACTGAAAATGTATGACACTGATATAAAATAAAACTTTCTCTTTAATTAATTGTCAAATAGAAATAATCTTCTATGAATTGATTCATTAATCTAAAGTTTCAGTACTCTTAATAACAGAAAACCCTACATTATTGAAATATTCCATGAGAGGTTAAAATGTTAATATTGGTTGCAGATTTTTAAAATAATGATTTTGATAACCATATATCTATATTCAAACGCTAATGAAATGTGAGCTCATGAAGACATACATAAGTAATTAAATGAACTTAATATAAACCTTTTTATATGAAGTTTTATGAATCAACAAAGATTCTTCCTATCATGCATGTTCTTCATACAATAGTTAGATGTAAATATGTAAAATACAATTGTTATATTATTCTCATTCTGTTCATTAATTAAAATTATTTTATTGTTAATAATTTTTGTTGCTTGTTTTTATTTCTTATCCAAATTCTAAATAGATTATTTATTTTGTCATTTAATAATATTATTAATGTGGAGAGGGCAACAATCAGAAAACATGACTGAATCTGCATAATGTTTTGTCTTTTATGTGTGTTTAGTTGTTATCCATGATTATTATAAAGTAGTCAATTAAAAATAAAACTCATAAAGTCACCCTATCATGTACACTGTTACCTGGTAGATATTCATAGTTCCTTTAAACTAAAGTTAGTTTGTAAATATTGTTTTTTTTATTTAATTATTTTTTTTTATCAATTACCATAGTTTAAAAAGGTGATTATTGTTATTATATACATATAATTATATAACTGAATATTTTTAAATACATTAACTAAATAATTAAATTTTTTTATCTATTTAGGAGCACTTTTAATTAAGTCATGTTTATATTTATATATTAGCATAGCTTCCTTTATTTTTCTTTTATTGTTATTTTTTTCAATTTGCAATATTTTTACACTGTTAAAATTGAAGTCAAAACCATAAATACACAATTTATTATGGTTGTAAAAAACAGATGCTGAAATATTATTATCCACTATACAATTTTGTTTTGATTTCTGAACTCGTTTTAATAATAGCAAATGTTCTTTAGTTCTCTTATTATTAAAACGAATTCAGAAATCGAAACAAAATTGCATAGTGGATAATAATATTTCAACATCTGTTTTTTACGACCATAATAAATCGTGTATTTATGGTTTTGACTTCAATTTTAACAGTGTAAAAATATTGCAAATTGAAAAAAATAACAATAAAAGAAAAATAAAGGAAGCTATGCTAATATATAAATATAAACATGACTTAATTAACAGCCAAGCAGCAAACGTTAAGATTATGGAATTGTGGGAAAGTTAGCAATTCAAAGCTTTAGTTGACACAGATTATTGAGATAATCGAAAGGAAAGCGCTCCTAAGTGGATAAAAAAAATTAATTGTTTAGTTACTGTATTTATAAATATTCAATTGTATAATTACATATATTGCTTTAAAAATACAGACATCGAATAATATTATATATATATTGTAGCCTTTCATAACTAACTACAAGGGAAAACAAGGATATAATAGTATAGGTTGAGGTAGAAAGATGATAGATTAAATGCTGGAATTGGAAATAGGATGCATCAATAATTTCTCTTTTAGTTATTTTATAACTCTTGATTTTATATATGTATTATACTTGTAATAAAGAGAAAATAAAATGAACTTAAATTTTTCTATTGTAAATGAAACAAATTGGAGTTGTTAAAATTGAAAAGAAAAAAAAGTTATCAATTTATTAAATGAGGTCTGTTTCAAAACGAATTTAAATTTATAAAAAAAAAAACAATATGTATTTTTTTCTATTCCTTTTTTTCTCTTTTAGTACTTAATTTTTAAAAAAACTTGTTGTTGATAAAGAAATAAGTAATTAAAGATTGATTGATTAAAATAAGATAATTTTAAAGTAAACAACTTATGATATTTGACAATTTGTTTTTGAAAAGTCTTTTAAAATGCAGTGAGATTATCTATAAATTGGCTGAGATGCTACCAAAATAAACCAGGGGCTTAAAGCTGAGTGTTGCAATGTAAAAGGGAAGCTTCACTGCTGAACAATGTATAGATAGTGACATCCTTCGTTAGTGAAGAGCATTACAACAAGCTATATTTGCTAGTGAGAGAATATTTTTACTATTATTAAAAATTTACAAAAATGGCCATCTATGATAATGCATTTGCATAAATTAAGTACACTTCCTTTCAAATATTGTTTTTTGTCTTAGTATGTAGCTCTATAAAACAAGAAAGTTACAAAATTCAGTCCTAGTGTGAAAGCAAAAGTTACACCCATCATCATTTGAAAAAATATGTTTTCTATTCAGATATTAAAATGACTGTAGCTAACTCCTTCAAAATTTCTATTAATGGTGTTAATCTATGAGTAGATCATAGTAAAAATGAAACATATCACTGTTGAACAACCTAATCTAGAGAATAAAATAGTAATAATAATAAGAAAAATAATTCCAATTGTATCTTCTTTAGAAATAATAAATAAGATGAGAAAAATGTATCAACTAAGCAATGAACTATGAAAGAACAAACTGTACTCAGATTGCCACAACTGATATATATATATATCATTATCAACCATTATCAATCCACTGCAGGATGAAGGTCTCTCCAAGTTTAATCCATCTTCTCCGATCTTTAGCTTCTCTTCTCCACATCACCCCTGCACACTTTCTTATTTCATCCATCCATCTTACATGTGGTCTCTTTCTGGGTCTTTTACAATCTCTTGGAATCCAGTTTAAAATTTCAATTGTCCATATATTATCATCTTTTCTAGCAATATGTCCAGCCCAACTCCACTTCAATCTTTTAATTGTTTCAATGAAGTCAGTAACACCTGTTTGTTCTCTTACCCATACATTGCATTTTTGATCTCTTCTTGTTACTCCCAACATACATCTCTCCATACTTCTTTGAGTGGTCTGAAGTCTCTGTATTGCTCTTCTACTGAGTGTCCAAGTCTCAGATCCATAAGTAAGAACTGGTAAAACACATTTGTTAAAAACCTTCCTTTTCAAACACATAGGCATATTTCCATTTAGTATCAAGTTATTTCTACCAAAAGCACTCCAACCAAGTTTAATTCTATGATTAATTTCCTCCATTATGTTTCCATCTGTATTAATAATCTGACCAAGGTATTTGTAATTGTTAACTTCTTCTAATTCATCATAATCAATCTTTATTTTCATATTTTGAGCAAATCGATTAAACATTACTTTAGTCTTTTTAACATTTATCTTTAGTCCTACTTTCCTACTTTCATCTGATAACTCCTGCAACATTTCCTGCAGCTCTGAAGCATTATTTGCAAAAACAACTACATCATCTGTGAAATCTAAATTACTTAAATAATCTCCATTTACTTTCACTCCTTTAGTTTCCCATTTTAATCCACAAAATACTTCTTGCAGCACTGCTGTAAAAAGTTTTGGAGATATGGAGTCACCTTGTCTTACACTTTTCTTAATGTTGACTTTCCCAGTATCATTATGTAATCTAATTGTTGCTGTTGCATTTTTATAAATATTCTTTAAAATATGACAATATCCTGGATCTATACCTTGATGATCCAATGCTTTAATCACTGAAGAAATGTTTATAGAATCAAATGCCTTTTCATAATCTACAAATCCAAAACATAATGACAACCAATATTCATTTGTCTATAACTTCTCTAAATACCTGAATATGATCTACTGTACTAAAACCACTTTTAAATCCAGCTTGTTCTCTTGGATGGTGGAAATCTAATGTTCTCTGTAGACGAGTTGTAATTATCTTGGTAAATTTTTTTATATAAAACTGATAAAAGGCTGATAGGTCTATAATTTCTAATATCTTCTTTATCACCTTTTTTAAATATTAATATTATTATTGCATTCTTCCAATCATCTGGTACACTTTTAAAAACTGCAACAAAGATAGCTGGTAGAAAAATGCAGCAATTGATCAATAAAATTTCTCCTGAGACTAGAGAATTTATGAAGAAAAGAAGGAATATGAAAATATATAAAAATGATGCATTAAAAAGAATTGAATATCTCGAATTTTGTAAAATGGTGCGGAAAAGAGTTGAAAATGATATAAGAAAGTATAACTATGAACTAGTAAGAAAAGCTGTAGAAGAAAATAAAAGTCTTAAGAATGTAAAACAACATTTTGGTATTGGTAGGAAATTTATATCTGCAATAAGAAAAAAAGATGGAATTATTACTAAAAAGAGAGATGACATCATGAAATTGGTAGAAGATTTTTATCAAGAATTATATAGTAATAAAGAACAAGTACCTCCTATATCTATTACATCTTCCGAATTGCCCAGAATTTTAAATGAAGAAGTGAGACATGCAATTAAGTGTATGAAGAAAGGAAAGGCTCCAGGAGGTGATGGAATTATAATTGATATATTAAAAGAAGCAGGTGAAGAAATAGAAACAATTTTAGCAAAGTTATATACCAAATGTCTAAATGATAAAGATGTACCAGAAGATTGGAAGAATGCAGTAATAATATTAATATTTAAAAAAGGTGATAAAGAAGATATTAGAAATTACAGACCTATCAACCTTTTATCAGTTTTATATAAAAATTTTACCAAGATAATTACAACTCGTCTACAGAGCACTTTGGATTTCCACCAACCAAGAGAACAAGCTGGATTTAAAAGTGGTTTTAGTACAATAGATCATATCCAGGTATTGAGAGAAGTCATAGAAAGGGCAAACAAATATGAGTTGTCATTATGTTTTGGATTTGTAGATTATGAAAAGGCATTTGATTCTATACACATTTCTTCAGTGATTAAAGCATTGGATCATCAAGGTATAGATCCAGGATATTGTCATATTTTAAAGAATATTTATAAAAATGCAACAGCAACAATTAGATTACATAATGATACTGGAAAAATCAACATTGAGAAAGGTGTAAGACAAGGTGACTCCATATCTCCAAAACTCTTTACAGCAGTGCTGCAAGAAGTATTTTGTGGATTAAAATGGGAAACTAAAGGAGTGAAAGTAAATGGAGAGTATTTAAGTCATTTAGATTTCGCAGATGATGTAGTTGTTTTTGCAAATAATGCTTCAGAGCTTCAGGGAATGTTGCAGGAGTTAGCAGATGAAAGTAGAAAAGTAGGACTAAAGATAAATGTTAAAAAGACTAAAGTAATGTTTAATCGATTTGCTCAAAATATAAAAATAAAGATTGATTATGAAGAATTAGAAGAAGTTCACAGTTACAAATACCTTGGTCAGATTATTAATACAGATGGAAACATAATGGAGGAAATTAATCATAGAATTAAACTTGTTTGGAGTGCTTTTGGTAGAAATAACTTGATACTAAAAGGAAATATCCCTATGTGTTTGAAAAGGATGGTTTTTAACAAATGTGTTTTACCAGTTCTTACTTATGGATCTGAGACTTGGACACTTAATAGAAGAGCAATACAGAGACTTCAGACCACTCAAAGGAGTATGGAGAGATGTATGTTGGGAGTAACAAGAAGAGATCGAAAACGCAATGTATGGGTAAGACAACAAACAGGTGTTACTGACCTTATTGAAAAAATTAAAAGATTGAAATGGAGTTGGGCTGGACATATTGCTAGAAGAGATGATAATAGATGGACAATTGAAATTTTAAACTGGATTCCAAGAGATTGTAAAAGACCCAGAAAGAGGCCACATGTGAGATGGATGGATGAA
The DNA here is from genome assembly GCA_028023455.1 of Epiperipatus broadwayi. Taxonomy (NCBI): domain Eukaryota; kingdom Metazoa; phylum Onychophora; class Udeonychophora; order Euonychophora; family Peripatidae; genus Epiperipatus; species Epiperipatus broadwayi. The sequence goes on along the minus strand of JAQFVV010007217.1, from coordinate 117,405 downwards.
ATAAGAAAATGTGCAGGGGTGTTGTGGAGAAGAGAAGCTAAAGATCGGAGAAGATGGATTAAACTTGGAGAGACCTTCATCCTGCAGTGGATTGATAATGGTTGATGATATATATATATATATATATATATATATATATATATATATATATATATATATATATATATATATATATATTATATATATATTGATGCGATAAAATCTTAACACAGGAAATAATAAATATTTATTCATTTAAATGTAGTGAATTACTCGTTTATCTAAGTATTTATATTAAGTGTAATATTGTATAATTTTTTTGAAATTTTATTTGATTATTAATTTTTGCCCAATATGTATATAATTAAAGCAAGGATGGAAAAAGAAGAAAAATTATTTTTAGTTTAAAGGAATAAAAATAGAGTGTAATGGAAGTTTTTAAAAGCCATTACATAATATTAAATTATACCATAGTAAATATTTTATCAAGAATCTTTATTTGTATTTTTACATTTTGATAGAGTTCATTATTTAAGGATGACAGTGTTAAATTATATTATTGTTACTGCTTGGAGTAAAGTATTGTTGCGATTGAAATTTTAGCCTATGTTTTAATACTCAATCCTGCATTTCATCAATTCAGTGAGGAATTAAACTGGTCAAAATCATGATTTTTACATCCCAAGATATTGTTAAATTTTAGTTTCTGACCATTATTTGAAGAAGTAATAAGGTTGCACCATAATGAATCTATGTTAATTGTACCAACTGAAAACAAATGAAAAATTCCCAGAGAGCTCACATCTTTTAAACAGTATTAACTTTATATGTAGTTTATACTTATGGTAGAAGCATATATATATATATGTGTGTGTGTGCGTGCGTGCGTGTGTGTGTGATAATGAGCTGGAAATATTACTGTTGCTTGTTTAATATTATCAGAAATAGGCTTAGAAATTGATAAATCCCTTCAATACACTTATCAATCTTTTTATTCTCAGATTTAAATCTCATAATGATATGTATGTATATCTATTAATTTGAAAAATGTCCTATTTGACAAGATTGTTATAAATGAGGTAAAACTCATGTTCAAGTTTTATTATATAAAGAAGTATGCATTATATGTAATTTGAATTAGATTTATTTTTTACTTCTTACAAGTATAAGAAACATAATCAAGATATAACAATAGGTATTTTGTTTAATTCATTGATGATAAAAAAAATTCACAGGATATGATAAAAATCTTCAACTGAATCTAAAGATATAAATAAATATTTTATGCTTAATTAGTGTTATAAATTTTCAGTATAGTAAGGTATTCAAAAAATGTTTCCAGACGAACAATATATTGACACAGTAGCAACATTCTCCATACAGTATTGCTATATAGTGCAATCCATAATAATCAATGAAGCTAGAAAGTTGCTGTATCAAAATCCTTAGCTAGTGCTAGTGCTTTTTTATCTAATATTCCCATATTAATTTCTAGCTTATGGATTTCATCAGTGAGAAGCCTATGATCTGAGAGCATTGCAGCTAGATCTGTGAATCTAATGCACCCATTCAGCAGTTACCTTTTATTTTTTTACTTAACTATAAAGCTATAAGCCCAAACTGAAATCACAATTATGTTTCAATCCAAGATTATTCACTTATATAGTCATAAAAATCAGAACCAGTTTAATACACACACACACACACACACACACGCACACACACACACACACACATATATATATATATATATTATGATCTCTTCAGTTATTAATAACCAGAGTCACAAAATCTTTTGGCTAAAATTGATATTAAACTGCTATAAACTTTACATGACCACAATTTTTCATAATTATATAATCTGTTAACACAATAGCAAACTTCTCCATACAATATTGCAACTTAGTTTGGGCTCACAAACTTAGTTTAGATTCATGGCTTTATAGTTAACTGAAAAGATAAAAGATGGATGCTGGAGGAATGCATTAGACCCTAAGATCTAGGTACAGAGCTCTCAGGTCTAAGGCTTCTCAATGACGAAAACCATAAGCTTAAAAAATAGTCTGTGAATATTGCATGAGCAAGCATTACATAAGGATTTTGATGCACTATCCTTCTAGCATCTGCTGATTATTATGGCTTGCACTAGGTGGCAGTATTGTATAAAGAAAGTTGCTACTGTATTAACAGATGGTGTAAGCATAAGGAATGGTGGTCATGTCATATTATAAGGGTGTAGTACCAGCTAAATATAAGTCAATAAAACTTATTGAAAAATTATTATAGATATTGATAAGGTACATGTTTAAAAAAATTGGCTGCATAATCATGACAACCAAAGATATAAAATTTTATCCAGAGATTACAATATATCAAAAAACTTGTGTTCTTATTCAATGATTTCATAAATCTTCTTACCAATAACTTTAAAATTCACACCATCCCATATAATTCTTAGACAAAATCATGATTTGTCATTAAACACATGTTGGCACTATTGTCAATATATAGATCTAAAAAACAAATAATGCATTGCTGTCAGTGAGTAATTGTTATAAAATTATTGAAAGTTAAGATTAAGATATGCTACTTCTTATTCAATCTTTTTCAAATGGCTTGTGCTTCAGTCATGGATTGGCTATAATTACCATCTGTACAAAGTTATGTCCCTAAATTTCAACATTATTTTATAATAATTTTCTGCTATCATTATTGTCACTCAGTGCTACAGTGTAAATAGCTTTATGTCAATCTGTATGTAGCATTTCTTGCCAAACATTAAATATTAGGATTTGACAACAAATATTCTAGGAATTTATAATTATTTTTGCTATATTATCATAAAAATGAGTTGTTCAATATATATTTTTTATTCAATAGTAAAACATATTTTTTTAGAATTGTGCTTTAAACTGACATATGTTTAAGTTATGGCTTTGAAACATTCCATATATATGTTTGACAGGGAGAGCGGGGGAGAAAAAAGTGAGGGGGGGGAGAAAAAAGAAGAGAGAGAAAGAGAGACATAGATAAATAAAGAGATGGTGATAACATAGATAGACACACACACACACATATATATATATATGATCAATAGATGGCGTCTTTACCAAAACCGCCGAAACAAGTGTAAAATATTTTTACATAAACGCAAAAGGAGTCAGAATTAACTACCTCTTTCATTTTGCTCACCTCCAGATCAGCTGATTTCAAGCTGGTTTGCTTTCCAGTGGAAGGATAGAGTATAGAAACTAGGTCTAAAGACTGACTCCAACGCTTATCAAAACTTTATATCAGTTTCAAGCTGAATTTTCAGACCGTAAAGTCTTCAAACTCAGCTAGCAAGCTAGATATCTATATGTCTGATCTCAGTTCAGTTTCACCACATAGTCAAAGTCTCTCAATATATATCATTCAAGAAAACTTAAAGTAATTTATAAAAATAAAAACAATTAGTCACAACCTCTATCATTTTATTTATGACAATAGATCTCTTTAAAAACCCAAACAATTAAAATATTTTTACATAAACCAAAATCAGAATTAATACCTCTTATTTTCCACCTCCAGATCAGTGTTTAATGTTTCTTTCAGTGGAAGGATAGACTATAGAAACTAGGTCTAAAGACTGACTCCCAAGCGCTTATAAAATGTTTATATCAGTTTCAAGCGTGAATTTTCAACCTAAAGTCTTCAAACTCAGCCTAGCAAGCTAGATATCTATATGGGTCTGATCTCAGTTCAGTTTCACCACATAGTCAAAGTCTCTGCAATATATATCATTGCAAGACTTTACCGGTCTGAAACATTCACGCTTGCAAACTGATATAAACGTTTTGCATAAGTGCTTGGGAGTCAGTCTTTAGACCTAGTTTCTATAGCTCTATCCTTCCACTGACGAAAGAAAACCAGCTTGAAATCAGCTGATCTGGAGGTGAGCAAAATGAAAGAGGTAGTTAATTCTGACTCCTTTTGCGTTTATGTAAAAATATTTTACACTTGTTTCAGCGGTTTTGGTAAAGACGCCATCTATTGATCATAAATAACAAGTGATAGCAGGTTACGTGACTAACTTGTTTTTATTTTTCATATATATATATATACACTTAGAATGCATATTCTGATAAATGAATAAATAAGTTCTAAAAAATATTTTATAACACAAAAGTAAATAAACTGAAAGGATATATGGTTTTAATTATTGATTTGATCTATTATTTTCTTTGAAAAATAAAATTGATTATATTGTTTTGTAAAAAGATTTTAAACCAGAATAATAATTTCAGTAAAATTCAGAGATATTTCATTAAATGGCTTGAATTCTGTCAATTTATCATCATGAAAGGCTTTTAAGGTTTTCAATATTTTCTGTAAGTGGAGAGCCATCTCATATGCTAGACATAATTTACAGATTATAGGATAGTCCAATTAATCATATTATTAGCATTTGACTTGATTAACCTGATGTATCTTTAATTTATTTTGTAATTTCTGTTTATTCAACAATTTTATTTTCTAATTGCTGTAGAAAATTGCTGACTGGCAATAAAATTTCTATACAAATTATATACCTCCATGAACTTTATCTTATCCATATATATATATATATATATATATTAAGCTTCTTCGTTGGCCTTCTATTGCTAGCAGTATATTTCTAACTATTAATGCAAAACTGAAACTCATAACAGATAGTTTGTAATTACCTCAAATGATTTGTAAAATATAATCTATGTCTTTATTGTTTATAGTTTGCTTATTGAAGAATATGTAATATTCTTTCAATAGTAAATAAACTAATTGTTTTTCTGAATCTAATTCAACTGGAGTATTAAATCTTTTTAAAAATCCACCACTAGTAAAGTCATTGAACTTTAATTGTAGATTCTATCTGAATCATTTTCCAAATCCCAAAAATATTTTAAAGGCCTTGTTATATATATATATATATATATATATATATATATATATATATATATATATATATATATATATATATATATATATATATATATATATTGTAATGGACACACATGCTGTTACATTATTATAATAATATATAGTAATTAGAAATTAAAAATAAAAAGTTCGCAAATAAAAATTTGTTTTTAAAAATTAAAAATTAAAAGGCATTTAAACTCATATATATATAAAAAAATCGCATAGATGGGAAATTATTAAAAGAAAACTACTAAAAAGAGAAAAAAGTTTTAAAACTAAATTTTATGAAAAACTTAAATATATATATATATCTTTAAAAATGTAAAATAATTTAATTAATTCTATTGTATTACATTCAAATATTAGCCTTTCAAGCCAATTGAGCATGCGCCTTTTGAGAGTATTAAATAAATGAATACTTTCTTCTTCAAAAGGCGCATGCTCAATTGGCTTGAAAGCTGATATTTGAATGTAAAATAATTGTAAACATGGTGCTAGATAAAATAATTGCTTATTAATTCTATTGTGTAAAAAGGTTAAAAATCGAAATGATTATTTATAATTAGTCAAAGTAAACTAGCCCTTGGGCATCTCAAAATGTATAATTAAAGGTCAGATAGGAGATAACAATAAGTACAGAATAACCAATAAAAAATCCCTCAGAAAACAGACCACAGTGGAATAATCATCATCATGTTCGCCATTCTATTGGTATTCATCCAGAGGTTCTTTACTGTAATTGGTATAGTTCTTTGCAGGCTTTTATTGCAGGATCCTGATGTCCTGGGGTCCACAATATAGGAAAACAATATTTCATTTCTTTTGGAAAAACTTAAGGGATTAAAAGTACGTCTTTTAATCCCTTCTCTTTCAACTCTCTCGAAACTCAAAACTGCAAACTCAAACTGAAAAATGAAAAACTGACTTTTATTTCAATTATTTTTGTTTTTATATCAAACCTCTGGATTAACTGAACATGACATCATGATGATGATTATTTCACTGCAGTCCATTTTCTGAGGGATTTTTTTATTGGCTATTCTGTTCTTATTGTTCTGGCCACTTAGTACCATTAATATACTGGCCAATTATAAACTTAATTTTTAATCAAATAATTAAAAGGAAATGGAATGCATAGACTTTAAAGGATATTTCCTTTATGCCAACCAGACTCATCATCATACTGGATATTCATAAACACTAAATATAAACCCCTTGTTATATAACAGACCATTATGCATGAATCCAGCTCAGTGAACAAAAACTATATAACTGTTACTGTGAATAAGAGATATAATAAAATCACCAAGTTTTAAATCTATTCTATTATTGAGTTAATAGTGAAATATCAATTTATTAATAACAATTAAAATGAAATTAAGGTCAAAAAATTAAGCCTATCACATTGTGATTTACAAATGTATCAATATATAAAACACATATATAAGCACAGACATATGATACAATAATTTATGAACACATTTGAATTTCATAAACTGATCAATGAAATTTATTTTTATAATACATAATTAATGACTGATTTAACATATATGTGTGTGTGTGCATGGAAATGTGAGCATGCACTGGCATTTATAAAAAAATAAAACTAATGACCTATATTATATTTTCTTAATACATAATTAATTCACTGTCAAAAAAACATAAAATGTACATATATATATATAAACACTCAGATGTGCTGTATAATCATTTAAAAATTAACATGTTCAAATTGTCATAAAATTTAAAAAAATTCAATTCATTTTAATAATGTATAAATACACATGTGTATGTATAAAAAATAGATATGAATTAAAGTTAGTTATTAACCTTTTATCTTTTTTTTGTGGTAAGTAAAAATATTTCTTTAGAAAATATTTACTCTTTTGACAGTTCTTCATCAATTTTTTTCTTTTTTTAGGTTAGTTCTAATTAATTCTAAACATCTTTAAAAATACTATAGCAAGTTTTTTTTGCTAAACTAGAAAGATTTTTGGAATTTACTTTTTTAAAAAAATAAAATCATCTATGAATCAATTCTTTGTTTATAGACTTTTAATTCAAGAAAAAAATATTTACTTGTTTTACTTTTAAACTAAAGATTTCAACTGTCATTTCCAATAAATTACTTTAAATAATATCATTCTCGATATATATATATAACACTCTCTATTCACCAGCTGTGCTTTATATATAATATGGCACAGTACCTTTGACTATGTCTCTCTTTTTATAGATAAAACAGTATACATATAAACTAAGTCTTCAGCAAACTGATGGACTCTCTAGGTCAGTTGGTCTCTTTTAAAACAGGAGACTGGCTTGTTGCTATCTTTGGAAAAGGTATAATCTGGTAACAGTTGTCATCTATACAGTCAGCTGCATTTAATCTAGAATTTTATAGACTTCAGACATACTGGCTAGAACACAATATATATATATATATATATATATATATATATATATATATATATAGTATATATAGTTCAGTAGCCTATATATATATATATATATATATATAGGCTACTGAACTACAGAAAATCTTGGCCTTGCTTTCATGTGAATCCAAACTCTACCATTGTGAATTAGTAGCAGCAGCTAAACTTGCATTGTTTTTTGCCTTCAGTTATCACTTCATTGTAGTAGTCATCTTGTTCTCATAATCTGTAATATTTTTAAAAACACTAAAAAAATTCTAATCTTTTTTTCAACTTTTTTATAATCAGGAATAGAATTTTAAAAACACAGTAATTAAAAGTAAGGTTTCTTTATCTTGATTAAAAAAAGTTAATGACACTTTTCAATTCTTTTTAAAAACAACTGTAGAATTTTTAGCACAAGCCATTATACAAGCTTTAATTTTAATAAAATGTATTTAATCAAAACAGATAGTGGGATTTTATAATTATCAGTATATCTACTGTAACATCAAAACATGTTTGTTTTAATTTCAAAATCATAATTTATAAAATATTAATTAGACTTTTTTAAATGTTTAATTTATAATATATATTTTTAATTGAAATTACTTAATCCTTAACTGTGTTTCCAATGTAATATAGAAAATATCTACAAAACATTTTTGTTCTGTGTTTATTTCTATTTTTTCTTTCAACTTTATATATATGCATACACACTACTATGTTGTTGTATAAGACACTTAACCATCTTAACACACACACACATATATATATATATATTGAATTAAATGATTCTATGGATTGGTGCTATAATAATTAATAGAAATGAGGAGTAAATATCCAATAAATAGAAAAAAACTTTAACCGTTGTTATTACCAAAAAATTATCAATTACTTCTAACTGACAATTCCTGATGCTAGCAAGTTTTACTCATAAACTTATAATAGCTCTTTTGTTGGGGGGTCTTTTGCTCAAATATCCTTTTACTTCAACAAAAGACTCTTTACAAAAAAGCTATTATAGATTTATGAATAAAACTTGCATAGTCTCAGGAAATGCCAATTAGTAGTAATAGATAATTTCTTTTGGTAACAACAAATGTTAAAATTTCTCTCTATTTAATAGACATTATTTCCTCATTTCTACTATATATATATGTAAATAATTTAATGGTAAAAGAAATAACACATTATTTGAGGAAAATCTGAGACATTTATTCAAATGAATATTTCAGCATTCAGGAAAAATACAAAACTTTTACACTTTTTTAAAAAGTATAATTCCTTTACTGTTAAATTATTTACATATTATATATTGTATTTTTTATAATGGGTATTATACTGTTACATTTATATATATATATATTGAACCGGATTGATATCCAATTCAATGGTGTTATTACAAAAAAATAAAAAAACCTTTTAATTATCGTTAAGTTTCTAATGTTAATAAAATTTTTTCATTATTTAAAAAGCGTACGTGTATTAAAACACATACTCGTTTTTATTTAAAATAGATCATTTTAATTTTATAGAATTGATTTTAAAATAGTTTACTTTCACCACTTATTTTTAATCAATTTAATTAAAAACAAGCAGACATGTTGATTACATTCCTGTCTCTTATTTTTATCAGTTCTAATTTAATTCTAAGAGCAGAGATTTAATTTTGTGTTGTTGTTTTAGTTAAAATAATCCTTGATTGGAATTCCTAAATTATATTGAGTGGGAAATTAAGATTTTCCCTGCCTAAGGTGTAGAAAATGACAACAAGGCTAGTTTACATGGGAAATTGAGTGGAGGTATAAATCTGGGATTAGATTCTAGAGAGCCTTAACCAAGCAAATACTCTGTCAAAGTGTTTGTTTCAGCTTTGTATTTCTAATATGCATTCGGATTAATCTATTGAACTTCATACTGTTAGCAGTTTGGATATTTAAGTTTTTTTTTTAAATTTGCTTTTACGATGTCAAAATACACTGCTATACGTCTTGTAAACAACAATATGCATTGCTGATTTAAATAAGGATGAATGTCAGACTCTAAGCAGTTCTTTCATGATGCCATGAAATTCTAACATAAGCTGGATTCCCAGTGCCTCTACCTTGCCACTGTCAAAGGACCTGAAAATGAACTAAAATAAATATGTGCACTCTACGTGAACTGTGCTTTACTGTAAGGTAAACTTTTTCTTATTCTTGCCAGGGTAGGTAAATTGCTTTTAATTAAATTTCTGCTCAATCTAAAATAAGTGTAATATATAAAGTTTTATTTATTAGTTAATCTAACATTCATTATCTGTATTTACTTTTTCTAGTAGTTATAATGTGTCTTGGAATCTTAGTGTTAGATTCCAAGTTTGTTTTCAATTTTCGTTTATCAGAGACTGTTTCATGAGTGTATATTTTTATATGTTTAATATATGTCTAATTATTTCACTAACTATTGCTAAATGCTTTGGCAGTCTTTGTAATTTTTATTTACTCACCTGCCTTTAGTTGTTGTTGTAAATAATTAATTTTAAATACGTTTAGTTTGCACTTTATGCAAACTACAAATCTTTTAGCTGGTGGTTATTGCCTTTATTGTTCTGGTTTTCTGAAGTGAGAGATTTCTTTCTATATTATGTAAGATCATAATCATATATTTTTTTTGTTGTCTTGTATGTGAAATCAACCATGTTTGCTTTAAACACAGTATTATGTGCAGCAGCCCTGCGGCGGATCGATCATCCACACTGGGTTTGTTGATTTCCTACAAGACCATAACTTTTTCATATCTTTAAATCAGAAAACTAGAGTTGTTGGGGTTTTTTTTTTGTAATTTTATAAATCGCCAGCAGGAAGATATTATCCTATCCATTTCTTATATTTTTAGGTGAGAGAATTTTGCTGCCAAAGTGTTTAATGTTTTCATGTTTGCCATACTCTTGTGCACTCATTGATAATTATGTGTATTCAAATCTAAGTTACTTTTGTATTCATGGTTAAAATTATTTTTGTCTTTTACATGTGACTAAATTTTGTCAGAGCATGTACTCAGAACTTAGTTTGTTGATTTATTTGTGATTCATTTTCTTGAAATGCTTGGGCAGACATAACTGGTTTTCTAATGATTTACTTTGTCTCCTATTGAGACCTTTAATTATTATTAGTTTTGGCCAATTGTTTGGTTGGGGATTTGCCAGTTAATTATCTGTTTTTCTTTCATTCTAAATCATGTTTTCATTTGTTCTTGAGGTAAATCAATCATTTTCGCTTTGAACATAGTATAGATGCAGCTTCTACTGGCATATGATATTCTTTGTCCTGATGCATTTTCCAGGCCTAGAAAAGCTCGTGGCACTGGTTTCATTGATTTATTTCAAGAACGTATTGTTTTCATATCTGTGAATGGAAAAACCAATGTTTAGGTGAATTCTCAGCTGAAGGAAATTTTTTCTCTCAATGCTTATATTAAAAGATCAGTCTGTCTGCCAGAGCATGGAATTTTAATCTTTCTAGTACATGCCTGAGCTAACTATATTTCTTGTGTCATAAACTTATACTTCATAATTTATTTTACTCTTAAATAAAAAAATTTAAATTTGTTTAAACTTAATTTGGCTGACGTTTATCTTAGTGCTTTTATTTCTCAATTATCTAAACAATATTTAAGATTTCTTGTTTCTACCTGAGTTTAGTCGATGCAAACCATCATCATCATCCTATTCTGATCATAGTAAATAAAATTTTCCAGGTATGTAGCGACCTGGTGGCGCCCTCTGTGATCAGGATAGATTTGGAGGGAGAACTGCTGGTTGCAGTACAAGCTTCTGCTGCTAGCTATTTTTTAAGAGAATCCCCTACATTAATCTGCCAATCCCTGTTATTGAATAAAGTCATGTAAATAAAGGCATTTGAACTCAGAATTTTTTAGTCTATTCATCTTCCATTCCATCTCAAGCAACTGACCCACATGACCACATAAATGTGAAAAAGATATGTAGTCCCAATATACAAATTTTATGCAGAACTAGAACTCATCAGTTGGGCCAGATCTTAATTTCCTACATATATACAATCAGTGCTTGGTTTATATTAGGATTGCACTCCTTCAAACTTTAATGGACATATTTCAACTTCTCACCCTTACAACTATTCAATAACCCATTTTATTAAAAAAGCAACAATGGAACACTCAAAGCCCCTGTTGGATTTTCTATTATAGTCATACCCATTTAGACATTATATCAATCTAACCCCTCATATTATAGGACATTACTTATCCATATATATTAATAGGAGAGGGATAGGCAGAACTTCTACTAAGAATTAATTTATTCCCCAAGCAGTATGTAATTCTAAAGAAGTATATTATTTGTTTATACTGCACATTTCATATATATATATATGAAATAGAGGGATTTTCAAGAATTTTTCAGTTTATTCATCCTCTATTCCATCTCAAGCAACCGATACACACGACCACACACATGCAAAAAATATATATTTATTCCCAGTATACATATTTCATGCAGAATCAGCACTCATCAGTTGGGCCAGATCATAATATCCTACACATATATACAATCAGTACTCAATTTATATCAAGATAGCAATTTCTCAAACTTTAATGGACAGGCTTCAATCTTCTCAATCTTTCATCTATTGAACCATCCACTTCATTGAAAAACCACTGGTGGAATGCTCAAAGCCCTTATTGCTTACCCATGCAGACATTATGTTGAAGTATAGTAAATGTTTTTTTATTAATAAGTTTGTTTCACTTACTTGTCAATTTTTGTAATGGCAGAAAAATTAGGACAATGCAAATTTTAGTTTTTGGCAGCAAAAGTAGTTATAATGCTTGTAAACTTATAACCAAGCTGCTCTGGAAAACACACAAGTTGATGAGTGGTTTAATGGTAATGTCAAATTCAACATGTCCCAAAAAAACATAATGTGTAAAAATAATGCCAAAGCAATGCTGACATTTTTTGGATGCAAACAGCATTGTTCACTTAGAGTTTGTTCATAATAAAAAGATATTTAAAACGTACAAGCTCTGAAAAGGTTGTGTCATGCAGCAGAACAAAAACAGCCCATCTTTGGACTAATTAAAAGTTCACACTTTACTACAACAATGCATCACTGCACAAAACCTTTAATATGAAACAATTTTTAATTACATTCTGCATGATACTATCTACCATATTTGCTCGATCTTGCTCCTCAAATGAAAAAATGCCTCTTTTTTTGGGACTTTAGAAGTCATGAAAAAAAAAGATACAAGCATTAAAAGGCATCACTTAAAAAAATTCTGGATTATTTCCAAAAGTGAAAAACATGTTTAGACCAATGCATTTCATTAAATGGATTGTACTTTGAAAGACATTCAACTTGTAACACCTAAAACTAAATATATAATTTTTATTACAAAATTGTGGGTATTTTAGCCCCCCCCGTATGTATGTTTACTCACAAAATTTAATTTAGATCTAATTTATCATCAGATTTATTACATACACATGCATAATTTATTATTTATTATAATTTGAGGTTTATTGGCTAATTAACCAAATGTTTAACATACTTTTAGCACCTAAATTTATTACATTTCTGTGCCAATGCAATATATATATATATATATGCATTAGCAGACGTGTATATGAGAATAGCATACCTAGCATATTTTTCTAAATAAGAGTGAATTTAAATACATTTCCAAGATAAACATCACCAAGTTGTCAAGCGTTGGTAGTCGAGAGGTCATTACAGATGCCTTACAAGCAGTTGTCCCGGGTTAGTGGGTTCGCTTCCCGGCCGATGATTTGACACATGAAAAAAAAAAACATCACCAAGTTGAATTATGACTTAGTTCTGACTTCCATGAAAGACTTTATTTTTTACTCATTTTAACGGTCACATGGATAAAGAATTATATTTAAAATATTTGAAAGTTTTTATGGATATTAGCAACATCGAAACCCACCTGTTGGTAAGTTTAATATATAATGTCTTATCATTCATTGGCTTCTGAGAAGCTTTTTGCTCTGACACGAGCTATTTAAAAACATTTTTAACTTTTATATATACATGCGTGACTAAATAATTAATATAATCGTAATTGCCTTTAAGAAGAAATATTCACTTTATTTCCTCTATAAAATTGAATAAATAGAATAAATATTTGCTCTTAAAAGTTTATATTGAATATAAGCAGAAAAAGATAAGTGCTATTACGTTGGTATATAATTGTTTGTTGATTATATTTTTTTCGATATTAATACAAAGATAACTAAGAAACGTTTAAAATAAAAGTAACATTTAATTTCAAGTGTTTAGAGTTTAAGATTCAAGGTTGTGTTTTGAAATGATAGTAATGTTATTTAGAAATGTATCTGATTAAATATATATATATGTTAATTTTTTTTATAAATATCTTCATCTACCTTTATTATGATTTTTTTAATTTATTTTAGAAAAGTATTTTTATAACATCCAAAATATATATTCTAAATATGTTAATCTTTTAAAATTATTATTTCAAATGTCAAATGCGTTGACCGGGAAGCGAACCCGGCCAACTGCTTGGAAGGCAGCTATGCTAACCGCTATGCCACCAACGCTTATCAGGGTTTTTAAATTATTTTTTGTTTAATATTTTACAAATCTTGCATGAAGTTTCTATTTTACTTTCATTTTTTTTTAGAATTGCATTTGCCTTTTATTGTCATGAACTATGGATCAATATCCACTTTGTAAACTTTAATCTATCCTCAGGAGTTTTTAATATCATCTATTAATCTTTGATGGGGTTTTTGCTTTGTTTGAGACGTTCTTGATACTTAGTTGCCAATCATTCTAACATAGGTGGCCAGAAAATTGTAGCATCTAACATATATTTTTAAAATACATTGCTCCAGAGATAAAGACTGTATTAAACTTGAATTTAATTTTATAGTAAATAAGATTGATTTAGGCAAGATAAAAGAGACCCTATATATTTTGGTTCAATTTCCCTCACTTATAGCAATACAATATTATGATGAATTGATTAGTAATAAATGCTAACACCTAAAATTTAATATAAAGGTAAGTTAATATTTTGGATACTAAACAATTCGTACTTCGTGGATGCTATTTATAATAATTATGATTAAAAGAGTAATTAATACCTCGGATCAGTAGTGCATAATATTAATAATAATAGTTTATTTACAACTGAGAAACAATCTACAAATAATATTAAGAATATGATAAATAAATAGAATTTCTTATGAAATATTAGCATCAAGTGTCTACACCTGTAATAGTGTGGAACAACATACTTATATTTATAAGTAAAAGAAAATATACCTGCTTGTAATCAAACCTTAATAGAGAGGTATAAAATGAGAATTTTAATTTATTATGATTTTATTAATTTAATAAAAAATGAACATATACATATCTATTTATATGTGCTTGAATTGATGTAAGTATAATTTGGAATGATTATAATTATCTTTCCCTAGTTATGTCTATATATATTTTATCATTAATTCTTAAGACAAAACGAACTAATATAAATACTGTACTTATAAATAAACATTATAAAATTCCAAGTAAGATTTAGTAATCTATAAGGTCCTAATCGTCATATTTCACAAAGTAACTATTATAAATAGGCACAGTTATCTGAAGATATGGTCAAAGCTTCCCCATTAATAACTGATATGGTTTAGGTATGTAGGTTTAATCGCAGTATGTGTTAAATACGGTTAAATTCTAGTTTCAAAATATTTGCACGATTTGGGTTATAATTTGAAGCAACTATATTTTATTCCTTGTGATGTTCGATAATTCGTCAATACAAGAAAGTATATGCAAGCCTAAAAGCTATTCATAATAAGTCGAGTTAATAAGCATGAAATAGTAATATCGAGATACTGTAACCAAGATAAATAAAATGAATCGCTCATTTTATATATTAATATTATTGTTTGATTTCTTTATTAAAATTAGATGATGATATTCCACATTAAATATTTCCATATATTTATTTGAAGTCAGATAGACATCCTTTAACATTTTGGAAGATCAAATGCGGATTCTAAAAGTGATTTGGTCATTGCTAAACCATTGATTTACATTTTGTTTGTTTGGGAAATAGATGTCAACTTAGTTTTCAGCAGCCATGAGGTAGACTTTTTTAATATAAAATTTTATAGATGTATACATTATTATTCTTGTAATAAAATAAGGTTTATTAGAAATTCAATTTTCTCTTGCAGTAAACGAGTATATATATATATAAGAAAATAGCTTTAGAAAAAGAAATCCAAAGTCTTTTATTTTGCTGACAAGTCTGAACTCCTTAAACTATTTTGTTGAACAATGTAATGTTTGTTGCTATGGTTATATATAACCTGCTGACAGTTGCCTTATAAAATTTTATCAAGTAGTTATTATTGTTGTTCAACATAGCTTTAAAACATTAGTCATATATGCTTACACAAAGATTTGTAGTGTGAAAGTGTTATTTGTTGTTTATTTATTAATATTTCTGTATATGAATATATGTGATGGCTAATAACTTTTTGAGTAAACTAGTGAGCTAATGCTTAGTATAATTTTTTTAATCATGTATGATCCTGTTTGGTTTAGAAGGTCCCAGGTGGTACATAATGATATATATATATTCAATTTTTGCCACATCAGTAATTTAGTTTAAAGAGTTATTTATTTGTTATGTAATATAAAGAATTTATATGGAAACAAAATACTAAAATAATTAAAATATCTAACTTAATAAACACCTTTTGTTTTGTAACATTCTATTGCTGTAGATAATCAGTGATTAACAAAGAATTTATTCTTAATTTTTACTTATTTATAATAATCTACACAAAAATGTAGCAGCCATTTAGCATAATGAAACTTATTAAAGACTTGCTGATGCTTTTTCCAGGCATTGGTCATATGCCTAAGAAATCTAGAAATTAAATTTGCATTTTTCGCCCTCTACTGAGAAATATTGCTAACATTTTTTATAGCTTTAAAATTTGTGTATATTTATTTTCTAATATTTTAATTTTAAAAAAATTCAAAAGATGGAAGGAAAATTGAATATGCAGGTGTTCAAAATTATTTAAGCTTCACAATGATGGATATCTTTTATATATTTTGCAATCTCAAATTTTGCGAGATTACTTTGAGAAAATATTACAATGGTCTAAAAATTTGACTTTTTGTAAAGTTTATAATTATTTTTGTATTGTAATTGTGTAATAATTATTAATAATCAAAAAGATATATTATTACATATTTATTTTTTACAGAAATTTTTTATTTTTAAACATAAAAGAATATATTCCTGTGAATATTGTTACATGGAGATTACGGTTGTGGGAAATGCCACTGTCTAGAAATGATGTCACTCAGCAGATTGTTATAATATTTAGTAATATCATAAAAATTACAGAAAAATTTTAAACTTTTAAAGCAAAAATAGATAGATTTAGTAGAGATTGAAAATAATTTATTCAGATTTTTAAAACAAATATCAAACAAAGAAGATTTCATTCATTTTGCAAATTGAATTGACTCCACCTGAAATTTGATAATGTGACAGCATTTTGTTTTGATTAAAATCTAATTTTTAAAATAATTCTAAAACTCCAATGTGATTTTTTAAAATTTATTTAATTTTTAAACAAAAATATCTATTGAATAAGGTCAAATTTATTATATTCTGATAAATCATAATGTTTTAATATCAAAATGAAAGTTGAAAGCTTAAATCTACTAAGAATGATGAAATCTACCAGAATGTTAGTGGAATATAGGAGGGCTAGAATCTACTTAAAAAGTTCCAAGTATTATTTTAACATCTCAACTTTTAATTACGTTTAGCTTTATTATCACATTGCTTTTTATACATTATAGTGTGGGAGGAGTTAAAAAACTATAACTATTACATCAAAAAATAAATAATAAGAATATCAATGCACTATTAAGTGAAATGTTAGATTGATTTAAAAAATGATGTTAATGTACTTTCAATTCTGGGCTGTTGTTTTTCAATTGATCTTTTATAGTTCTGTAATTGTTGTAGACCATGATATTTACATAGGAAATCCTCCAAAATATTCGTTTTGTTTCTGGGGCAGTTTGCACATAGGATCAATCTACATAATTTTTCTCTGATATTTAAGAAAATGTAATGTTGATAAAAAAATTTGAGATGAATGGGTTTGCAATTTGCTTGGATATATAACTTGTTAATTGATTAGTATACAAATATTTTTACAGAACTGTTTAGGATTGTTTTTATAGTGTAAAAATTTAGCAAAAATTACAAATGGTAAATTTTTAACAAGTGATCTAATTGGTCAAATTATTTAATGTCATAAATGTATTGATTGTTAACCAAGGATAAAAATTAAAATTGCTTTTATTTTTCTAAACCATAAAAGTTTCTACAATGTGCACCAATTTTTATCTTGAAAGTATTTGAAAAGTCAAATACAGGCTACAGTAGCCAATTTTAGTTTGGAAAAGTAAATAAGCATTTATTTTTATAGCGCTATGTCTTATAAATTGTAATACATTAAAGATCAGCCTTTCCAAGCTATTGTGCATGTGCTTTTTATGAGTGTTAATAGTAAATGAATTTTTGGAGAAGTAAATAAAATACTTTTGCATAAAATGATGAATATGTTTTAAATATAAAGATGGAATATTTTTTTTACATTGTGGTTTGAATTATGAGTTTCAGTAATTAAAATTATCTAAAATCAATCTATCTTCTAAGAATGCTTAATTAGTTAACAAGTGGAATAAAATTTATAAGAACATAACTATTGGAGATTAGCATTGCACACTTATACAGTTAATAATTCTAAATTAAATATTGCTACCTTAATAATATTTACCCATCAACACAGTGTGCAGCAGTCAGTGCCCAATATTCATCGATCAAAATAGCACCACAGGTATGAACTTTGTATTTTTGTAAAGAAGCCTGAAATATAAAAAATAATATAATTAGTTGCAATATTATATTTACTGAAATTCTTTTATTGCTGTTTTTATTTATAATTAGTATCATTAAATAATAAAACATATTCTATAACAAAAAAATCTACATTAAAAGCATCGCTTTGGTTTCATTTTAATTACTGCCAAGTCATTACCTTTTTAAAAATTTCTTTATAGATTTATCAATCTACATTGCCAAAAATTCTTACAACATATTCTAAAATAACAAATAAATTCACATATAAATATAACAATCTAAACTGTTCAACAAGAAAAGGTTACTTCCCTTTCTTAAAATTCTTGAACAAAAATACAAATGAAGGGTATCAATAAATAAATCAATACTTTAAACATTTTAAGAAATACTAAAGTTCTTTATGAAAGAATCATATAATTATATTCATTATTAAGTTGTATTATACTAGTAATATGGAATAAAAGTGTGCATATCCTTAATAAATATTTAACTCCTATAAATGTTATATGTGTTGAATGTATTCGCACATATCCATACATTCATTCAATAACATTATATAATGTTTTGACAATCTAAAGAAAATAAAGAAAAATACATCATAAAAAAATTATTAATGTTCTACAACTATTACCCAAGTGATATTTCTACTTGTTGATCACTTATTAGACATCTTCTTGGTCCACAATCAATAAAAAACATTGCATAATATAACATTCATTCAATACTATCGTACTTAAAATATTAAAATCTTTTAAAAAATTATTAAATCTTTTGTAGAAATTATAATATTATTAGTAAGTAATTAATTTTTATGTACCTTTTCTATTCATAACTATAAATAAAATTGAATATTAAGGTTAGTTAAAAATAAATAAAAACATATCTATGTAAATTTCAGTGATAAATGTTCATTTTTAAAATAAAAATGTTTTTTTTTCTTCAGGATTTATTATCACATCTTTGTGGGTATTGCAACTCCCCAGTGCTTGTTGCTATAGTATTGTCCGAACACTTAACGACTACAATCCCCCCCCCCCCATTTGATGCATGCTCAGTAGATTCCATCCAAACATGATGAATGAAAATTAAAAATAAATAGAAAGGAAAAAAAAAGTCGACTTCTGAAAAATCTGAATTTATTGATAAAAATAATCACTAATCTGCTCTTAAAAGTTTATAAAAATAATAGTCTATTGTTTCTATTTTCCGAGCAGTGATTATTAAAGATAATTTTAACTTACAATATTCAAAAATAATTCTTCAAAGTTTTTATTCCATTAGGATCCTATGCCAGCTTGTAGTGTCTTTGACACGGTGATATGAATTCATGAATTCAGGCATCCGTATATATAATTCTTGCACATTTTTTTTAGATATTCCAATATCTCACATAAAGTCAATATATAGAATTTTACTATCAGGATATTTTATTATTTATCCAAGAATATTTCTTTTCCATTATTAGTTTCCAATTATCAGTTTTTGTCGTAATACTATTACTTACATACAGTCTTTGAAAATAATAAAGACTTATCACATATGGTATTTTAATAATTGTCTTCATTTTTCTATCCTTTCTCAGATGACAGTTTAAAATAAATTATTAAAAAAAAAGTTCTCTTCAAAAAGAAACATTTTCTGCATCTTTTATTCAAAATATCTATTTTTAAATTATTGAAAGATTTTTAAAAGCTTTTACCATATTATTTTCCCATCTCAAATAAAACTATCTTTCCAAATAAAAATGCAATGGTACTTTTAATTTTTTATCAGTTTTTCCATTCAACTCCTCATATAATGTCCAGCATATTAATTTGGCTGATAAAATATTTCTCCCATTAAAATTACTAAAATTATATTTTTAATTATAACTTTTACTTCCAACATCCCTTTATACAGATAGATATTTCTTCTTGGTACTTCCATGTTTATGAGACAATTTAGATTAAATTTTGATAAATTGACTTAGTAGGGAATTTTGTTTATTCAACAGTGCATCCTTAAAACCAAATAAATCTGCAGTTTTTTTTTTCAAATATACTCTCTTTGTTAAAATAATTCAATTGGTACACTTTCTATTTTTAAAATAAATTATTAGAGTTATTATAGCACTGAATTGACTAACAGAAGGCTAACTTGAATAACAGAAGCACATTTAACTAATCAAAAGCAAACTTGACTAATTGAAAGCACACTGAAAATAATTGAGCATCTGTATTTATACCCAAATAAATCAATCATCAGATTGGTGGATTAAACTTTCATCTGATGACTTAATTTACATATTTAGCCAAAAATACACAATTAAAAATAAAAAACAAAAATCTATGACTCATCTTTTAAAAATATTACTTAAAAATATTAATTCTAAATTAATTTTTACACTTTATTAAAATCAACTAAATATTTTAAAATGACTTTTAAAAATAATATTTTAGTAATTTATTCAACATCTAGTTTTAATGTATCTATTTTTCTAAACATAAAAATCTAATTTTTATTAACTGCATTCGTTTTAAACCCTAATTAAATATTTATAATAGCTAATTCTTTATATCGTATCTGGTGGTAGATAAATAAATATTTTCAATTCTACAGTGTAATTTTAAAGCAAAGTTGAAACTTTATTAACAAAAAAAATTGTAAGCTCATATGTATGAATGTTTTACATGTCACATGACTTAAAACCTAGACAGAATGTATCAAATTTGTCTGAAATGAAATAAATGTTTAATTGCAACAATTATTATATTAAAAAATAATATAATAATATAATTTAGAATAATAATTTTGATACTATAAAATTGAATACACATTTCTCCACCACAAATACTACTTTTTTAAATAAATAATTCTAAATACAATTATTAAATATAATTTTCATTTTAAAACATACTATTTATTAAATTGTAGATTATTACTTTTAAATTCAACTTTTAATACTCATTTTAAAGACTTATTAATACATTATTTTATTATGGCCAACTGTCCCAACCATATACCATTATAACATTTAACTTTATTTAATTGTTTTAAATATATTTAACATAATTTTATACATTAAATATTCTCATCTTACTTTAATTAAGCTTTTTAAAAGATTGTCAGCATAACATAGTTATCATACCAAGAGAATACATCTTAAATTTAAATTTTTTTAGTAAATTGATACAATAAATTTATTTTGACCTAAGGAAAAGGGTACTATATATATATATATATATATAAAATCTACATTATATATATATATATATATAAAATCTACATTCAACAAACTGGTTCATCTTTTTTTAATTAAAAATTAAATACATCTTTGTTACTATAATATTATTTCAAATATTTTTAAAATGCAAAGTAAATTTTATAATTTAAATATATCTCCTATAAATAAAATAAAAATTCAAAAGATTTCTACTATAATGTTAATACTTCTTTAATTTCAAAAATTTCCTTTTAAAACTTTTTTTTCAACTATTTTTATAACCATAATTTTGTTTCATCAAAACATAAAAAAAAAAAAAAAAAGAGCGAGAAAATCATAAAACCCCCAAAATAAATTTACAACTTAACCATCTGTTATATTTAAATACAAGTATAATTTATATACTTGGAGTTTAGATGTAATATAGAGGATTTGAACACAGACTTTCAAGTTCCCTTCAGCTATCCACTCTATCTCGGTTGTATGAGATAGAATGGATAGTTAAGGGAGTTTGAAAGTCTGTGTTCAAATTCCCTATATTACAACTTAACTACCTCTAAAAAAAAATTGATTCTTAGTTTCTAACAGAACTATTTAAAAAAAATTTAAATACCAATTGAATTAATTATTAATAAATCAAAATCTCCTTGAGGATCAATAATTCATATCAAGATAAATCTATTTTAATAAAAGAAAATGAATAATTAAATAGTAAATATTTAATTTACTTTTAATTAAAACTAAATCTTGATTTTTAATTTATATTAATAAAATAATTGATGCCATAACTTTTGGAACAAGACTAGTAGTGGCTTTGAGCACTTATAGCATAACAAAAAAAAAACTTTTTGAGTTCAGGCAAGATTCCACATCATAAAAAATAATTATTCCATATCTTATAAATGTATTAATAAGATAATATTTAACGCTTTGGGAAATGCTTTTTATATTCTAATTTTAATTTCAATTTATTTTTTTCAAATATTCATATTAGCTTAGCATTAACAGCAACTAGCAAACAAATACAATCATTTAACTTTAAACAAATAAAATATATATTATTGTTATAAATTACAACTATAACTAAAAAAGTCTTTCAGATTTACAAAACACTCCTCCAACTTTATTACAAATCTTAAACTATTTCTTAGTATAAAATTTTTCAGAACAATGTCTCTTTTTATATATGCATTTTACCAAAATCACTGACTTAGTTGAAACATCAGATCAACATAAATCTTAAAAAATTTGACTAGATACTTATATAATTATTTTGATTTGTCAAAAATATGCATTTATGTACTATGTGTAGAATTTAAAATTTATTTGATTATAAAACAATTTTTATACCTGCCACTTAAATTCACCTTTTTCTGCAAGATCTCCGCCAGAAATACGATCTTCGAAATCCCAGACATTACCAGAATAATCTAAAGTAAATAAACAGCGTGTAGTAATTAACACATACTAAAATGATAATTTTTAGATAACTATATTATATGCTTATTTACTCTTCAATTTTGTTAATTATATCATAAATTTACTTTACAATTTGCTTTGTTTGTTTATTATGAGATGTATTTATTATTATTGATAAATCACTTAAGATAATTCATAAATTATTTATTAGAAGTATAATAACATATCTTAGCAATTAAACAATTACAAATATAATCGTATTCAAGATAACAATATAGCAATGAAGATAAGATAGTTCTACCAATAATAATTTTTTTTTTATGATAATGAAAATGCAGTTATTGAAAAATGAAAATAAAAACAAACAACAAAAGAGCTTCAGAAATATGTGTTTTGATATTTAAAAAAAAAAATGAATTATTCAAACTAAAAAAATAATGAAAGAATAAAAAAAAAGCACTCCTGGAATAATAATGTTTAAATATTTTTATACTTTTTACGTGATTGCTATTTTCCGAAGATTGTAATACTTCAACAATCTTGTTTTCTGGTAATTACTTATCTTATATAAATTTCTGAAATTAAATTATTCCAAAAAATTAGAATTTAATAAACAAATAGATATAAAATGCTTAAAGTGAAGTAAATTTCTGACAAAAAGTAGCATATATTTTATATAAATAATCTGAAGAAAAAAAACAACTGTGAAACTTTAGTAAGGTTTCTTTTCTTATTTATTCTCCAGAAGATGATAGCAAGATAATTAATTATTGATTAATAATTAGATGGTTATCAGTAATGCGGGAGAACCGATAGGAAAATCCTAGTCTATTTAGAACTTGGAAAAAAAATTGTATTTGAGTTAAACCAATATTGAACTCAAACAGATAAATGTATTAACTACTATATCATGAGTCTTAATCGCTATTTCAGCTGAGAGTTTAATATATATATATATATATATATATATATATATATAACTCTCAGCTGAAATATATATATATATATATATGATATATATGATTGGATAATATATATATATATATATATTATCCAATCAGAAATTTGATAATAGGTCTTAGCAGAAGATGGTTAAAAATATGACAAAGTTTCTAGATATATTTCATAACATTATTAAATAATTAAACCCAATTTACACAAAAAATTATATTAAAAAAGTTTATCAAAAATAAAACATAAAATTAATCATTATTAAATTTCAAATAGTTGAAATAAATAATAACTTTATCTTATGACAAGTGATTAGTGTCTGTAAAAACACCAGGGGTTAGTAAATATGATTAGTGATAACAAGATATAGAAAAAATGTTTGAAATATGTATATTAAAAAGAGCTAGCTTTATATTGTACTCAAGAAATATAAAAGCAGAATTTAAATAAAAATATTGATATTGCCATATCATAATAATAAAGTTCAGGTGGATGCAATAATTCTAAAATAAAGATACTTTTTTACTAAAACTATTTTATATATAGGGAATTTGAACCAGTCTTTCAAGCTCCCTTCAGCTATCCATCCTATCTCACACAAACTATACATATGACCACAGAATTTATAAATGATCAATATATGTATTTCTTGCTAAACCAGGACTCATCAGTTGGTTCAGATCATCATCTCCCACACATATGCATAATCAGTGCTTGAATTATATTAAAATAACAAATCTTCAAACTTTAATGGACAACCTTCAATCTATTCAACACTCTAATTCTTCAACCATCCATATCATTGGAAATCTGATGATGGAATACCCAAATCCCATAATTGATTTTTAAAAGAGAGAAAATATTGAACTTTGTCACAGGTATTGACTTTCTGTCATTAATAATTAAGCAATTATAATTTTATAATGCAAGTATTATTATTCCAAAAAGTACCTTTATTGGTCAAAGGTTACAAATAAGTTATATGGGTACTCCCCATAGATGAAAAACACTTATAAATCATTCTATAGCCTCAAGTGTACTGGGACCACATTCTGTCACCTGCACCCGTGGGCCAAAGATATCAAAAGTATACACTAAAATTATATAAATGGGTGGTGGCTAAAATTAGTCCACCTTACATAATAAACTAGGAGTTTCAGGTATCCAAGAAAAGCTAAATACCATATTCAAACATCAATTTGATGACAGTTGATCAAGAACATGCCACGGTTCATTCAAGACAATATCCAAACAGGAGAGATGATTCTCACTCAACTGACTGGTCCCCAAACTACCTCCCAGAATCCATCCATAACTGAACAGCCATAATCATGCTTTTCGAGTCCTGGACCCACTCCTTGGGTAAGGAATATCTGCTTTGGGTTTTCCTCGTGAGTTTTGCTTTCTCTGAGTATAACATTGGTTTTGAAAATCCAGAGCATTAACCTAACCAAATACAGC
Source organism: Epiperipatus broadwayi (assembly GCA_028023455.1). Taxonomy (NCBI): domain Eukaryota; kingdom Metazoa; phylum Onychophora; class Udeonychophora; order Euonychophora; family Peripatidae; genus Epiperipatus; species Epiperipatus broadwayi. The sequence continues at coordinate 92,049 of JAQFVV010007217.1, read as the reverse complement.
ATCAAAAACCATGCCAGGCCATCCCACTCCTAGGAGTGGCAATGATTGCCATCTGCCCCTACCATCAACAAACCCCTCCTGTCCATGGCATCCACTCCTGATACTTAAGATTCAAGTAAATAAATTAAACAATGATTGCCCATTAAACAGTTCACCTGGGCAGTGACCAACTTAGTCTACCTACCCAAAATGCACCATTAAGCAAGAACACATGAAAGCAATAATTCAACAAACAAAAAGAACATGGGTTATCACCCCTCCCAAGAAAACCATCAAGAGTCTGCAGCAGCCCACAGAGGCCAAGGCAGAGTGGAAACAGTGACTCTCAACCCTTCCACAGTTCTGGATAATCCTTACTTGGGTATGATGATGATTGCCTCCTGCTCCCCCAAACCACCAGGTTTCACAAACTGCCACTCACCCCTGAGGAAAAAGATACAAGTGGGGACCCATGATCTCTGAAATAACAATGTTTATACATATCAGTCCAAATAGGCCGGGACCACATATGATCTATCTGCCCACCTAGAGCAAAAAAAATTTATTACAGTACCTATGTGATCAACTACAAAATACATGGAATTAAGTCCATATTTTACAAAAACAAATGATGAAAAACACATTGAACACCTATATGTAATCCAGTTAAAAACAATCAAAGTGATTACAATATTTAACATTATTAATAGTTCACATCTAAATTTTTTGGGTACAACAATCATGTTTTGATAACCCTGGTCAATTAATAAATACAATATACAGGGACCTGTCTAGGTGGTTCACTTATTGAAATACAGCATGAATTTTGTCAGGACCTGCAGTGTCTTCACTCTGACTCCTGAGTATCCTGATCACACTTCATGTCAATACAAACTTACCTTCTTTGTAAATCTCCAAACAATTATTTACAGTATTTTGCAACAGAATTATATAATTCAAATATTCAAAAATTTTAATTTGTGCCCTTTCAAGTCTATAATGACTACATCAATCCAAACTGGAGGCCTGGGGCCCCTCTTATAATCCAAGAATCTTACACCAGAATATTGGGGCCTTACAGTTATTCAACTTAAACTAAAAGGTCCCTAGAATCTGACTTAAGCTCTTCCACTAACTGAGGGAGTGCCACCTCCCTCTCCATGGTCACCTGAGGAACTGCATCAGATAAACAAAAAGTCATTATCACAGCAGGAGAACCAACTATGTGTTTGAGAAGGAATGCTTTTTATCAGTTTTTATTTACGAATCTGAGATTTGGACACTTAAGAAAAGAGCAATACAGAGACTTCAGACTACTCAAAGAAGTATGGAGAGATGCATGTTAGGAGTAACAAGAAGAGATTGAAAACAAAATACATGGATAAGAGAACAAACAGGTGTTATTGACATCATTAAAAGAATTAAGAGATTTGGAGTTGGGCTGGACATATTGCTAGAAGGGATGATAATAGATGGATAGTTAAAATCTTAAACTGGATCCCAAAAAAATTGTAAAAGACCCAGAAAATGACCACATGAGGCATTACTGGTATGATGTGAAGTAAAGATTGGATAAGATGGATTGTATTTGGAGATACTTTTATTTTGCATTGGATTTTTGATGGTTGAAAATGTTTATGTAAGACCATTTTAGACAATATCTTTTAGGCTATTCTATTTCATGGTAGTAAGGGGGATCCCCAAATAGGGCTATCTAAATATACAATCTTTGCCAGCTGAAACTCCTGCCTTACTGTAATCCAGTTCCAAACAGACTCAATAGTGATTGTACTGTCTCAAGCATAGGGCACAATTAAGGACTGCTAATCTAGTAAACTTGTTTCCACCATTCATTTCTTAATTTTTGAGGGCTTGAGTTAAAAAAAGAAAATTGGAATTCAGAAATTCAGCTAAGTTTATAGTTAAGGCATGGAAATGTTGTCCAAACATATAAATTCCATTGTCACAGGTAATACAAGGAGATATCCAATGGCATGTGTGACATATAATAGCTGGGCCCTATAATAATTTAAATGAATAGAAAAGGAAAATACTTTATGTTGGAACAATATCTAGCCTTTGATGAACCAACTTCCTATCTTACAAGTCAACAGGGACTATTGATCAGACACTATTTATTTGTTATTCACAGTTGGCCTTCATATCAATAAGCTATTCCACTATCCACCACCTGTGGAGCTAGCTGTTAGCCTGTGTAAGGAAGACATAGAAAATATTAGGTATCTGTTAATTCAATGTAAATGTTTGGAAGTGAAAAGGTTACAAATAATGGAGTTATGGAAGAATATCTATAAACAAAGTGATTATACAGAAAGTGGGTTATTGGTTTTTATGCTGGGTTTGAGAAAAGATAAGGGGGATTTAGATATGAAGGCCATGGAGTTGATAAAAATTATGTTGTGGAAATGGGATGGAGCAGATTATGGGAAAACTTAGTGTGGGGAATGAAAAAAGAAGGTAAACTGGCTAACAGGTTTCTCTGGGCATAGTTGCTGAAAGATCCTGACTACATATAAGGAGAATTCACAGTGCATCACATCACATCACATGAAGACCCCAAATTGTATTGTATACTGCATGTTGATTGGTTGCATTTTTATATTGTATTGCAATTTAATGAGGCTTTGATTATCTTATAAGAATTCAAAAAAGAAGAGATATCTGGCATGTATTAATTTTGTACTTAATTAACATTTTTAGTAGTACTTTTATAATAAAAAAAATTGAGAATAAGAGATAATAAACTACAAATGATTTAAGAACACATTCAGTATTTATTCAGTGTCTGTCTATTTGAGATATTATATGGTAGGGTGAAGAATAAGAAGAAAATATATGTATATTTTTGCAACTATAAATAGATTAAATAGAGGCTACTGAGAATTGACTATACAGCCTGAACCTAGAATAACATTATTTTTTGTTAAATTGCTGTCTTTCTAACGAATTTACTATATTGTAATCATAGTAATGTAGAAATTTACTTATTTCCAATATACATGCTTATCAGGCATTAAACTCAGATTACCAACAAGATGTGCCAATGGAAGATAAAGAAATACTTTTTCAAATATGTATCAAATCATTTATCTTCTAGTGTATTAGAAAATAAAATGTTGGTTTGAAAAAGACCAGGAATTACTTTCATTATAAATAATATTTTCATCTACTTTTTTGTTCACTTTTTTAGTTTTTCTCCACTTTTTCTTATATTGTGGAGCCATGTGAGCTATACCTTATCTAACTATATAATTTCAATTATAGCTTTCAAAGAAAAATGTAATCAAACTAACAAAAATGTAAGTAAACAAAATTTCACATATTCAACAACCATTTTCTTTATCTGAGCATTGTATATATGCCATAAAAATAACATATTTTCTATGACTAATGACTAATGACTAATGCGAAATTTTACAAAATTATAAAATATATTTAAAGTTAATAATTAGAGATACTAATTTCTTGATAAAGAGACTATTCTATTATGTTTCTATAAGAAAAAAAAGTTATTGAAATATATATATATATATATATATATATATATTTCAATAACTATATAATATATATATATATATATATATATATTGCCCAGAGCATATTTAATAGGAGAAAGTCAAACATTTTGGTTATTTATATTAAAAATAAACATATGGTAGGAGTTCTTTTTTTTTCTTTCTTATTTTTATTGCTTTAATAAATGTGCAAGCGAACACACACTTAGTTAAATAAAATAAATAATCTCTCAATTTATTATTAATAACTATATTATTACTTCATAAAATGTTGTTTATATTAAAATCTTTATGTATGCACACTACATGTATAAAAAGCACTTGTGTTATATATATAAAAATTATTAATCAATGTCTGTATTTCAATTATAATAAAATATATATAATTATTCAAAACAATACAATAATTAATACAGTAAAAAATATTTTAAAAAACAAATATATACCACAATTTAACAGAAGTACTTTCAACTATCTATATAGTCATTATCAACTAGATTCAAATTGTATTATAAACAACCATTACAAATGTAAACAAAAAGTAATATGTCATACATCAATTTTCCCACAATTCATTAATTTTTATATTGGCAGCCTGTCTATTTATCAAATATTGTTTTGTTTACATTTGTAATGGTTGTTTGTAATACAATTTGAATCTAGTTGATAACAACTACATAGATAGTTGAAAGTACTTCTATTAAAATGTGGTATATATTTGTTTTTTAAAATATTTTTTACTGTATTAATTATTGTATTGTTTAGAATATATATATATATATGTGTGTGTGTGTGTTGAAAAGTATTGCACTCTTGCATTCAATAAACAATATGTATTCTATTCTAATCACTGTTTATTAACAAAATGGAATCTACATTTAAATGTGTGAGGGCTTAGAATGAAATGTAGCATAGTTTATGGATGCACTATATTTTACTATCTTCAGTCACATTATATTTAATAGTCATGAATCTGTCAGCCATTAGTCATTTTTTGCATGAATTGTGACAATGGAGACACATGTTTGTGCAGTTACATTTTCATTTCTTTTAACTGCAATCTTAATAATTATCCTTTCAATCTTTTTGTTTATTTGCAAAAGTCTTTAGTATTGAGAATGTAATCATTAATTCAAATTTAAAATACTAGGAGTTCTTATTTGCATGAGACAATAAATTAATAATGAGTTACTTTGGATCTCGATTTGAGACTTTTCATACAAACAATTCATGTTGAATTAAAATCTTTTTAAGGATCCCTTGCTATAATGAAATGGAAATACCTTAAAAAGTGTTCCAAAAGTTATCTATCATTGCAGTAAATCAGAAGGTAATGTTAATAAACAAATAAATACTTTTAATTTCAATTTATTCAAATAGAAATGCAGCAAGTGTGGTAACTTTACTTAAAGTGAACTTATCAAAATCTGAATGCTGAACTAAGAAATTGTCAAAATTTGGTGGGATATAGCTGCTTTAAGTGAAACTATCTTTCCTCAAAAAAAAAGTTTATAGAAACATGTTTTTTTGTTGTTGTTTTCTTTTTTCCTTTTTTTCATATTTTGGTATAGATTTTTATGTAGTCAAAAAAAAATAGTGATTAATCTATAACTTTTTTTCTAGGTAAATTTTAGAGATACCATATTAAAAATTGCTTTCCAAATTTGGTATTATCTTTGAGTTCTTCTTCAATATTAGACTGGAAAGTTCTAATAAATACTAACAGATCCGATATTCAACATAGGATTTAATCAGGCTCTATTTAGCTTCCAAATGTAATGGATCACCTATATTTACCAGATATATACTCTTGACTGATTCATTAATTACATTTTACAATGTATTTTTTTTAGCATTTAGCCTATGGGTCATGTAATGATGACAGATTTGTATATTAATGAATCATGGTGTCTTCATCATAACATGACAAATCAAATTCCATTATTATTATTATTATTATTATTATTATTATTATTATTATTATTATTATTATTATTATTATTATTATTATTATTATTATTATTATTATTATTATTATTATTATTATTATTATTATTATTATTATTATTATTATTATTATTATTATTATTATTATTATTATTATTATCATTATTATTATTATTATTATTATTATTATTATTATTACTATTATTATTTTAGATATGTTGTCAGCCATAATGCTAACTCTTCTATAATCAATCTACATTTATAAAATTAGTTTTAAAAATTACACACACCCTACATTTATTTCTCAACTTATTATAATAGTTTATACCTATTTTGAAGTGCTGTTAAAAGTAATGAAAAAAGACATTTTAATAAAACTAATGATTTAATAAAATAAAAAGAATAAAAAAAAATTACAAACATATTTTTAAGTCTAAATTACCTCACAAAGAAATAAATAAACAGTTTTTTTTTTGTTTAGACAATGGATAAATTTGATAACTTTACTTCTTTTTCTTGTCTCATAGTCAAACATTAAAAAAATGTATTTACAACTAAATCAAACAAAGAGAAAAACAATTTTAATTCAAGGTGAAAATATATATTGGCCATTATTACATTGGAGGATATTAAGAAAAAAGAAAACAAAAAATATATAATCTCATCTATTTATATAGAGATCAATTAACTAAAATAATTGCAAACATATGTATTTTTATATCTCTGTTGTGATTTTTCTGTGTGCACATGAAATTCTTGTCCTTTTTGAAATAAGTCACAATCTGGAGTTCAATAGGCTATCCTTGTACAGGAGTCACATATAACTTTCTATGGCTTCCTTACTGGTAAATGTTATAAAAAAGTTGTTCATTTCCTTGGGTCTTATATTGATTTATATCCCAATAAAGCATTTGTCTGTAGATCTGATCATTTTGAAGAGCATTAAATATGAGAGTATTACTCTTAATGGTCTTATTTCATGCACTCTGCCTCTCATTCACTCTGGCAAGTTATTAAAACAAGATCTTATTTTAGGCAGGCTGAAATAATCTCTTCAAAGTAGGCCCACGTTTTCCAGCCAGGACTACAGTAACTGTCACTTAAAAAAATTTACTCTGCTCATTCATCTTAAAAATTACTTTACCAAAGAAAATATTTTTCATTTCTCATATTTGAAAGTTAGATTTTGCTTCACTCATGATTATTACCAACATTTGAAAAATAACTTGCTGTGGAAATGATTTTCTTTTTTCTTATTATGGATTGTACACAGTTTGATCAGCCAATGCCCTTTATGGTAATGAAATAGAATTTACAGTTTTGAACCCATGTATCATAACATATTGGTATAATATGTATATATTATTTGTTGAATAGTATTAAGTCACTTGCCTTATTTGGTTTACATAGTAGGTAGAGCATTTAGCATGGGATTGGGAAACCCCAGAATTGATTCTGGTATCTCGAGATTTTTAGTTGGAATCTCTACTTACTGCATCAAACCATGCAAGATAAGTGATATTAAATAACATTCAACAAAACTAAAAAGTCAGTTTAGTTTAAATGTAATATTAAGATCAATTAAAAAGTTGAACTGATTAATTGCATAGAAGGTCATATGATTCAATAACCAAAAATGGCAGTTGGGCTTTGATCCAAGAATCTTTAATTCTCATGTCAATGATTCTTTTATCCTGCCAAAATGCACAAGGCACACTGACCACTGACTATTTAATAAAAATTTAAGTATTTATTGTAAGTATACATATATTAAGCATATTCTCGATTTTATATTAAAAAGATTATTAAAATATTTTCTTCAGAAGATAAATATTTGAAGATAAATATTAAAAAAATTAAGTTTTTCTTATATCGTTTTAATACTAAAATCACTTTTTAATCAACCGAGGTAATTAAAAAATAGAATTCTGTTATACATAAATATAAACATTTTTATTACATTCCTGAATTAAAATGCTTTTTCCAAAAAAAAATATTTTAGTCTCAGCAAACCTGCTTTTGGCAGATATTTAACAATGTAACATTTTAAAGAAATTTTATTAACATTTACAATTTTTCCTGTTTCGAAAAAAAAAATATTAAGAATTATAGTTTACTTAAATAAATTTAATCTGTTTATTTGAATACAATTTTAATATATATATATAATGTAAGTTTTTACATTTCACACTACTATTAAATTGTTTTAAAAATCCATAACTATAAGTTTATACCTATACATTTTGGTGTCTTTGGTTTTTTAATAACCTTAGCCACCACTATCCTATTAGGCAGGATTGGTTTTAAGCCACTAAACATCACATGATCGCCATTTCTTATGCTTACTTATAACTGTTATTAAACAGGCAAAACTCCCCATACAGTATTGCCACTCAATGCAAGCTAGAGAAATCAAAGACACCAAAATGTACAGGTACTGAACTGAGTTCAGACCTATATGACAATATAAGCTAATGAGTTTGAATTGAAAATACTATTGTGTTTTCAATTTAAGACTCATAGTTTTGTAGTTAAGTAGAGATAAAAGGTGGCTGCTGGAGGATTGCATTAGATCCTAAGATATAGATGCAGTGCTCTCAGATCCAAGGCTTTTCACTGATGAAGGCCACAAGATAGAAACTAGTCTGGGGATATTGGATGAGTAGACACTAGATGGGGATTTTATGTGCAAGCTATTTGACATTCATTGATTACTCTGGCTTGCACTAAATGGCAATACTGTATGGAGAGTTTTGCCTGTTTAATGATCTAAATTCTGACCAATAGCTCAGTTTAACATTTTATTCAAATCTTGATAGAATTTTAACTTATTTCACAAAATTTAGTTAGCAAATAAATAAGCAATTGCTTTTAAAAAATGCATTTTTAACTGTCAACATCTAGATGTTTTCTTGGTCTTCTAGTAATCAATACGAGACACTTTTGTGAATCATCGCAAATACATGCAAACAATTATTTTCAGATTTTTAAAATTAATTAACGTTAATGCTTTAGTTCTTTTTAAAAAATCAAACCTAATTTCCATTTCCTCTTTAATATAGTGAAAATTTAAACAAGTTTCATGATTCAACGATCTCTTAGCAATATAATATTCCAATTAAATTCAATTAACACGTGATTGTTATTAATAGATAGTAGTTTTCCATTGCTCAGCACCTTGATAATGTATTGGGTTTTGTTTTTTGTTTTTTGCCATTTAGTTTTTAAGAATTTAAAACTAAATTATCATTTGTTAAACAAAGGTGAGGTTATTCTACTTATGTATATAATTGTTTAGTTAGAAATATTAAATTATACTTACATGCAAAGCTGCTTTCAAAATAAAATAAAATTAAAATTTTAAACATATTGCTAAAGTCAATCTTGGTATTTATTACACTACTTAATTAAAAGAAAATCCTTTTTATAAGTATATTTAGCTTACTAAGCAACAAAATAATATTTCACTATTTGATTTTATAAAATAAAAGCGTTGTTATTTAATGTTGAAAACTTAAAAGATTTATGATATTTTCAAAGCAATCTTTTAACTCAAGTCACTTTTGAAAATTATCTATTTAAATGCAAATAAATTAAAATATAGCATTAAAAATGATGAAACTTTGTTAGTTTTATTTGTATTAAAAATTTCTTCAGTTTATAATATTATTTTCTAAGAGCAATTAAACTAAAATGTAAAACTGAATTTTATTATCGTATTTAAAAAATAAAAACACTTTTTTTAGAAAAAATAAAAAGATAAAAAATTGTTTTTAAACAGCTGTTTGCCTCTTTATAAAAAAAATAAAATAAAATAACAGATGTTTATTTATTTTTTTTTTTTTTCAATTATATTTATGTAGATAATTATTTTTAAGAAAGGTGGTTATAAAAATATTTAATTTTTAAATATAAATAGCAATATTTACAGTGTATTATATATACATTAAAAAACGCTTCCTTGCAATAATTATTTTTGAAAAATATCTCAGATTTCCGATTGACAGCTTGGTAAATTCTTTTCAGTAATTGTTAACTTTCTATTTATGTTGAATAATGCATTACATGCTATGCTCATGGGCTAGCATTCAAGCTAAAAATGAAGGGAAAAATTTTTAAATAATATATATTTTAGATTTTCTCCTTAAGTTAGAATATACTACGGGAACATTTAGGTTTATAGCTAAGACAAAAATTCTGTTTCTAAATATATTGAATTGTCATTTTTTTAAAACTAATCAAAAGCATGAGTCAAACTACCATTATATTTATGAATTATCTGTAAAAATATCAAATATCATATAGACATAGCTAAATATGCTATACGATATTAAGATAATAGTAGGAAAATCTCCTATATGCATGTTTAATGCATTCTTTTTTTAAATTTTATTATCCTTAAAAAACTACATCCCAATTCAAGTTTTCCTTCATTCAAAAATTAAATATCAATGAATAAACCAACCATCATAAGGTAAAAAATAATAAAGTTTTTACACACCTATATCAATCTCAATGGAGATCAGTTAACAAAATCAGAAGTTAAACTTGTATACATATAATAAACAATCAAATTTATAACAATTACATTAAGACATTAATTATCACCAAAAATTGCAGATATATAACTTCCCATTCAAGAAAATCATAGTTGTGGCCCATTTACATTAATCTGATCCTGTGTAACACATATATGATGATGTTAATCAATTCAAACACATATAAGTTTGCTTAATTTAGTAACATGTAGATAATGATTAAAAACATATTTAGCCATTTAATCTGTAGAGCTTTATCTTACCAAGTGAAGAACACTTCCAATGTTTCTGTGTGTATTAATTTAACATTTAAATTTCAAGAGATATTGAAAGCCATACACTTTACTTATAGATCATGAAGTTAGCCAATCCAAGATAGGGATAACATTCATAAAAATTACTTAAAAGCATGTATTCATAGAATACCTAAGACTAAAAATTATATGAAATATATCATAGATTCTTTACAGTACACAAATCGGTTACCATTAAGCATTATTAAAGCAGTCTTAATATATTTATTGGGTCATTTATTAAAGTTGATCCATTAATCCAATGAAAGCTCTTTCCTATTAATCATCAATTAGGTGAATAACTTTATAATAGCATATTCTAGTTCTTGGATCTCTTCCATATAAAGTTTATCTAAAATGTTTTAGGTAAATGGTTCACTCAAATTTTCTTAGTATCTGTGGATTTACAACTTTATATTATTTTCATCATCAGTACAACAGTACAACACTTTGTTTTATATTTATTAGGAACCAGGTCTGGTTAAACATCCAATTTTGAGAAAATTTTTGGTCTAATTTTTTAATTTCTTCTAATAAGTGTAAAGTCATTTTAATCATGTCATATTCTTCTCCACTTTTAAAGATGATCTTCTTAGCAACCAAATGCAAAAATTTATAAATGTTGCCAATCTTATTATTCAAAATGTCCATTCTTGAAGGCTTTAATCAAATTTACACAAGCTGATTCTTTGTTTTTAATGAAAGACTTAATAATGTTCCTTATGTTATTCAAAATTTGACACTCTTCCAATATATGTGCCATTGTTTTATCACTTTGCTTATATAGTCGTGTGTAGAGTCCAGATTATAATTCCATTTATTATGTAGGAATTCAGTGATAGGCAAAACCCTGAGATTGACCTTGATTAAAAAATCAACAAACCTTGGTTCCAATTTTAGAGGTTTGGTCAACCCCGAGAACCTAGATATCCCAATCAAAAGAAAATTGTCAATTTTAGTTTCTTATGGATTTTTAAGATCATATGTGTTCCAGTAGTTTAGTTAGTTGTTGTACATTATTTCTGGCTTTTTCATTTTTAGATTATTAAATAATATGAAGATTTGCTTTTGAATCCAAAGCCTCCCACTTTTGGGAGATGGCCTATCAGTAGGAGTTCTTTCTTCTGGAAAAATTAGCCCTTCCATATCTGGGTTTTTCATAAATAATCTGGTAAGTACATTATGAGAACACTATATTAATAAGATCTTGACTGAGTGTAATCCTAAGCCATTCATCTGCTTAGCTTTCTGTAGGAGAGCTCTCTCCCCCAACACAGCTTCCTACATTGGGTTTTGACATTCCTTATAAAGGCTTTTGATGGTGAGAAGCTCACAAGGAAATATGTGATCTTGGGAAGCATGATGGTATTCATTAGTGTGATTTTCCTGAACAAAGACAAATAAATCTTCTCCAATGACCAATAAATTTTGTTATCTTAATCATTAGATCATCTTCGATTTCTTTTCTCATTTTAGATGGGGGCACTAGATGAAAACCCAGAAACTTCTGAGGTAGAGCCTTAAATATGCTGGGATTTGCTTGCCGATCATAATCGACCAGATTGCCAATTTCTCCTTGTTGGCTCTTAGACCAAATTCACATGTGAATTGGTCCAACAGCTCCCTTAGCCTAGCAAACTCCTCCCATAAAGCAAAAAACACCACATCATTCATATAGGAGACCTTATGGACCCTCTCCTTCAGCAAAGGTATAGGTATTTCTTTAAGAGCAAAGGTATAGGTATCCCTTTATAAGATGTCTCGATGCTTAGCAGAAGGGGATTCACATAGGCAGTGAAAAGAAGCATACTCAGAGAAGAGCCATGAGGAATAGAAACAACAGGTTTAAATCCTGAGGACACCCTCCCATCCAGAGACAAAAACACCTCCCTATTATACAAGAGGTTCTCTATCATCTGGAGGTAGGCAGCTGGTACTTTGAGTCTCTCCAGGATCTTCATAAGTGTGTCAACTCAAACACAATCAAAAGCAGCAGCAAAATTGAACTGAACTGTGATTAGGTGTGACATCTTCATGTGAATGTGGTCTATCAATAGATAAAATCAGGTCACAGCATTGGCCATTGAGCTCCCCTTTAGGAAAACTGGAATTTAGACAGCTGATCAATTATATCTTGTATGTCATTTTTAATCAGAGCCTCAACAGTCTTTACCAGTAGAGAGATCATCAATATAGGCCTGAGAATCTCCAGATTCTGAGGGCCTTCTAGTTTCTTAACCAGAGATACAATGGCAATTGGGTTGATCCCTGGAAGTTTCTGGCAGCCATCATCCAAAAGATCTGCCATTGGTGCTGAAAAAGCACTTAAATGAAGCAAGAGAAATTTTGGGATTCCATGCAAGCCAGGATGAGTTTTGTCTGGCTAATTCTTTTTTCTGTGATTTTGTAGATTGAATTTTTAATTGTTAAATTCTTTTCTTTCAATCATGATTCCACCAGGTTTAAACTTTTCTACATAATGATCACATATCCTGGCCAGCATGGAAGACCCCTCCCCATATAGGTTGCCATTTATCTTAATCACTCTAGGTGCCTTGGCCTTTCTGCTGGCTCCAAGGGCCCACCTAAGATAGTCCCTGGTCCAACAGTGCTGATGTATAAATTGCTGTGATTTCTTTATGGAAAGATATTCAGCAACTTCTTACTACTTACTTTTGTATTTCAGTTTCAAGTCTGTGATAGATTTGACATTCTGTGCTTCATTGGGCAAGTTCATTAATTGTCGCAATCTTGTCAAATTCAGATAACCAAATAGGGCCCCAAACTTTTGAAATGCATTTAGTAATCAATTTACCAAGAATCTCTATAAATTACATTCATGCATGATATGGATGAAGATTACTCAAATCAACTTTTTTGAACAATATATATCTCTCAGATACTATTTGGATGTTGATATTTTTTCAAGTTAGAATTCTTATAGTTTTAGGGAGCTCCTGTGCTGAGTATACAACCTTTTTATAAGTTTACCAAATGGTATTTCACATAATGTTTGGATCAAGAAAACAATATTATCAGATTTTAGTATGTTTATTATCAAATTTACACAGTAGTGCATTTATGTTGTAATAGATATGTAGTATGTGGAAAATAGAATATGAATGCATATAAAAACAACTGGAGACAAAGTCTTAAATAATAAATAAAGCATTTATTTATATTTTGGAATAAAAATAAAATATACTTTGTTCACATTAGGACTGTTTGTTCTAATTCCTAAATTTATACACACATTTACTAATCTGGATTTGATATCTCTTTTGTTACACCCTGTATCATTTATTGACTAGACATTTACAAGACATGAATTGAAAAATAAAATAATGTCTTCATATTCCAACTTCGAATATATTTAGGCTGTTAATTCATTGTAATATCTTTTTTTTATTAGCAAACAACACTGGGTAATTAAATTTCTTATTATGGGCACAAATATATAAGTTGGAGAGGTCACACTATCAATTATTGGAACAAAACATATTAATAATTTTGGCTGTCAAGAGAGTAACTTAGATAGCTCAATCAAATAATAGTTCATTTAAATATCTATACTTTTCATGCATTCAAAATAAAAGTAATCATTCTGATGATATGATGATTTAAAGCTTGGGGTAAATTAACATGATATAATTCAAAATATTTATTTCTTGATGTATAAATTTAATAGTATTATACTCTCATGTCTGCAAGATTATTTGCATTATGTGTGTGTCACATCTTATGCTATAATTAAGACAAAGTCACTATATTTACATCTTGTCAGTTTACTTATGAATTACTAAATAAGTATCATAATATGGATAATGCCATAGACCAACCAACAAATATAACACTATTTCTGCTTTAATATTCTATAAAAAATTTAATCTTACCATTTATTTAACCACCAACTACATTACATATAGCTATGATTCTATGATAACACAAAAATAAACATTCAAGAAAAATGTAAGCACTTGAAGAATAAACAAGCTTCTTGGCTAATAAATTTAAACAATGAATAATGAATCCCCACCTAACCTTGAGGTAAACTATTGGTGTGGAACTCAGTCTCACCACCAGAATAAAGAGGAAATATACTAAACTTCATAAATATCATTTTTACAATGCATACATACACAATTTAAAAATATACTTCACTCATAGCAAATACTTAGATATATTAATGGAGAGAGTTCTCAATCCCAATCAACATAGAACATATCATGAATAACTTTCTTTCTCACAGCTATTTAATACTTTTCATTCTATACATTGGAAAATAAATACACATACATATAGGTCACTAATTTCTATCAATTCTTTTAGCATATGGCATTATCCGAAATTAATGGAGAGAAAAACAGTCATAAAGCTGAATATTCACTAATTATATGAAATAAATGCATAAGACAGACACACATATGTATAAATAAGAGCATGAAAATAACTTCAAATTATATAATACATGAATATTATGGTGAAGTAAATATTAAACTGAAAATAACACTTTTAGTTTGTGACAAATTATTAGCTGATTTAAAATTTTTAAATGACAGTAGTTATTGTCAATGAATTTCACCGTTTCTGATAATAATATTTATCTTTCATACATTTATTACTCTCTAAGCCAATTGCTCACTTTGAGACATTAAAGAAATAATAAAAAAAAAAATACCTCTCTTTAATAAAATACACAAAAGCATATATATATAACACACATAAGAAATTCTATTTAAATAATAATTTATCGGCATACTATGACTTGCAACATGTTATCCAAGACATTCTTGAAATCAAGAAAATAACATAAATTAAATAAGCAAATAAATAAATAATAAACCTATCTATCTGTCTATGGTATATCAATAGCAACAAACAAAAAAAAATCAATCTTCTTTAACTTAAAAAAATTCACTTGCAAAGTTTTTTTCTTTTTCCAACATAGTTACCTGAATGACACGAAGACAAGGACAATAATTTCAGATGAGTATATGTTAATAAACATGAAGACAAATTCCTATAGGATAAACATTCACAACTTAGATTTGATTTAGCAATCTCAAATGTTCTTAGCAATAACTATTTGAGCTCACTAATATGATGCACAGGTAATAAATTTATTTATAATGATGGAGATATGAATAGATAGTTTCAGCTATGTATTTGTTTAATATTTATCATTTAATTATTTCTGGAAAATTTTTAATTTAGCAGTAACTTTAGCAGATTTCCAAAAGAAAACATTAGCTTGCCATAAACTTTATAAATTAGCACAAATATAATTATTTTGGTCCATTGCTAATTAATTATTCATGTAAATCTACAATTCCTTAAGTAATAATATTTTTCTTTTATAATTAGTCCACATATTGAGGAGAACAAAAAATATATAATACTAATGTCCTTCTACTCAACTTAAAATAGGCATACATTAAATAAACACTAGTATTTAATTAATTATTTGTAAACCACACATTCACTTCTTTAATATAGTATTTTATAAGCATGAATAATAAGCACAATTATTATCATGTAGTAGTTCAAAATAGAAAACAATAAATTATATATGTATCTTCTCATTTTAACTTAACTTTTGCATAATTAGAAGAGAATTGAAACTTAGAGTCTATGATAGATTTTATTAAACAGTTCTGCATAAATTTCCTTAAAAGATTATGAAATTCATGCAATTTCATTTTTCCTTAATAATAACAGGAGACATAAGCAAATAAAGTAGATTTAAGTTATAAGCATATAAATACATTTCAAACGATAGGGTTAATTTAACATTTAACTGAGTGGAAAGTGAAGAAAATATACCTTATGAATAAATTAGCCTGACATCCTTTCTTAAAGCTGTCTGGTAGCTAAAATTCCCACACTGAATTTTATATGATAATAATATGTAAAAATTTACACTTTGGAGTTTAAGTGACTAGATTTCTGGAAGATATTGGAAAGACCATGTACATAGAAGAAGTGGTAGAAGCAGAATCAATACTGTAAAGGATAATAATGAATGAATTTACTGACTATCACTTAAAAACATATCCTTTCAATCAATCAAGAGGTCACCTTATCCTCCAAAGGTGAGCTCCACTTTTTGCACTCAGTTAATTAAGGAAAAAAATATTCAAAAATTCTTTTCTTGAAAAAAAAAATCATTTTGATTTTCTAAATTAAATCAAACTGAATAAAACAAATAAAAAATATTTTTTACACTACTGAAATAAATGAATATTAATTAACTAGTAAATAAAGTATGTGATAACACAATTCAGTTGTCAAATAATTCACTAATCCATAGATCCATATATATATATGTAGCTGTATATATATATACATATAATTAATATGTATACATTATATTTGTATTCCTATTATATTTATAAAAATAAATACATAGTTTAGTAAATTAGTATTTTTCATTCTTTAAAATGAAAAAAACATTGTTGAGAAAATACAATTGACAAGGTGATGACCTCTGGATTCACATGCAGTTTATAAAATCTATATTTTAAACGATTTAATACTTATTGAACAATTTAATACTTATTAGAAAAATATTTCTAATATTTTTTTAAAGAAAGTAATTTTTAAATTACTTAATTTGAAATATATTTTTGTATTTTATAAAAATCATTCTAATTGGAGTTCTAAATGTAAACATCATTTTAAAAAGAACATGTTTATAAAAACTTCAACTAAATTTAATGTACTTTATATTATAAGGAAAATGCAAAGTGAGTAGAACATCAATTTATCATGGGATATATAAAATGTGCTTGTCTAATCAAATATATATGTGTGAATAACATCTTTTTCTAAATGCCTATAAAATTATATAGAAGCTATATCTTCAAAATGGAATTAAAATTGTTAATAAAGCAACTGCGTATTAATGAAGATGACATCTACATGCAAGGAGAAAACTAAATGTCAACTTGAGATCTCCTATTATTTTCTTCAATGTATAACAATGAAGGAATTAAAAATTTCATCTTCAAAGGATTTTCATTCACGAATTCCAGGAACATCTAAGACTATCTCATTAATTTTTATAAACACCATTTAAGTCTTTAAAAATTATAATTGGGAAAGATTAATTTCATTTTCTTTATTATCGAATTCATTTCTTTAAAGAAATGAATTATAAGAAAGAATTAATAATTTAAAATATTTTTGTTTTTATTTATAATTAATAAAAATTTAAATATAGGTTAAGAAATATTAATATGGGAAAGGCATAAAAAATATAAAGGGATAAAGTGAACTTAGAGGTAAGAAATTAAATTATTTTTAAATTCACATACTATTATTTTTTATGACATGACACTACTTTGTTTGTACTAATCCAAATAGTCTAATAACCATTATGTATGATAAATGGATAAATGACTATCATTAATATGAAATATATATTTTTATATTAATAAACATAAATTACATACAATCATTTTAACCAATGAAAACATTATATACAAATAATTGGATTATTATTTGTATAATCTAATTAATATATAATAGTGTTAATATTTGGATACTTACATTTTATATACGTTATAAAATCATGTAGTGTTATAAGTTAGAAAATATATCTACCACAGGTAAATAGAATATTTATATTTTTAATATAAGCAAGTAGATATATAAATAATTTATATATATTATAAAGTTTAAGTTATTTATTTGTTAAATAAATAATTATTATGTTTTTTTATATTAAACTAAATGAAGTCTTCAATTTTATTTTATTTATTTATTTGATTTTATAAAATAAGAACAAACATTTAATATAATAATCCTTATTGATTAATATATTTACTTCATGAAACCCATTTTAGTGAGATTTATTGTTAATATTATTCTAGCATATTGATAGGAACCCCTGAAGAGAGTCAATTGTTAAACTTCCCTGAGTTCGAAATCTGAACATAACGATTAAGTCAATTAAGATGAAAATTGATTTGATGTAGTTTAGATATAATAGTTTATTAATAATAAATTATTTATTGGGAACAGGTATAGTTTTATATTAAAATTTAATCACATCATTCATGGCATCCTATATGAAGACCTTAAATCTGATTATAGTGAGATGCGACTGCCTTAACTTTTCCGTTGAGAGAGTGCATACCGTTACATATGGTGCACACAACTCGGGTCTTGAATCATAGATTCCATATCATTATAGCATTGAATCATAGATTCTATATTGTTTGTATACCGATAAAAAACTTTGAGGGATAAATATTATTTATAATAATCTCATATATTAAATGTATTGTAAAATAGTAGATAATAAAATAATGAAGACTTTGAAAATTAAATAGTTAAAATTTAAATGAATAGATCACTTGCTTAAAAATATAATTTTAAAATTAGGCATTAGAGTAAGAACATATATATATATATATTGAAAAGAAAAAGACATCGCATTAATATCCTATGATAAATAATATATTATCGTAGAAGTAAAGTTATAGTTAAAATAAAGTTAGTTTTATGATTACGAGAAGTAAATATAAAATATTTTCTTCTAATACTGATAATAATATAGAAATGCAAACTGAGGTACTTAGTTCAAATATAGCTGATGATGCTATAAATAGTATCAATGAACAAATGGATATAGGTGTGTCTGAGAGTAATTCTATGTTAGATATTCATGTTGTAGAAACTATGGATATTATTGACAAACCTATAGAAAATAAAACCAGTGATAATAATCCATCATTTAGTCAAATGATGTTAATGATGCAACAAATGATAGAAAATGTAAATGCAGATATGGATACAAAGATGGAAGGTATGAAAACAGTGATCAAGGATATGAAAGCAGATTTGTCTACAAACATTGATACCAAGATGGAATTGATGGATACAAGGATGGAAAGTATGAATACTCAGATGAAAAATTTGAAAGTAGATTTGTCTACAAATACGAAAACTAAGATGGATAGTATGAAAACAGAGATCAAAGATATGAAAGCAAATGTCACAAATGAATTATCAATAAAATTAGATAATATAAAAATAGATTTAAAGAAGGAGGTATCACAAATACAAACGAATATGAATAATGAAATTCAGAAAATTCAAAAAGTTATTGAAGAAACAGATCTTAAGTGTCCAAAAAGATATTTTGAATTTGAAACAAAGATAAAAAATAAAATAGAAAACAAATTTTTAGAAATAAAAACTGTATATAATCATCTCCAAATTGATATGTATAAAATCCAAGAAGAGACTGAAAAGGTTATAGATGAAAAAAATAAAAGATGTCCACATAGAAATTAATAACCAAGAAAAGAAAATTCAGTCTATGGAAAAGATTTTCAATGTTTAAATGTGAAACAAAATTTTATTGATTCAGATTTTAAATTAAATAAAGATAATATTGAAATATTATTAGAGAATCAATAGGAGATATTTAATCAATTGGAAAATAAAAATATCACCGTAGATCAAACCATAAAAGTTTTGAAGGATGAATTTGAGAAAGAAAGAAAAATAATGATGAAAAATTATACTCAAGCTTGTAAAAAGTTTAAATTATCTAATATTAAAGAAGACACCACTTCAGATAAATTTAATCAAATATTAGAAGCTATTAATAGGATAAAGGAAGATCCAAATAAAAAGAAACATCACGATGAAATAGTAATTGAGATGGAAAACATACAAAGGGAACAAAATAATAATGATAATATTAGTTATTCTATAAAAGACTTTTCTCATCATCACAATCAACAATCATCTATAAATCTGCAAAAAGAAAATGTTAACAATACAAATCACACATTACAATCTAATGTTGTAAATCAATTTGTAAAATTAAAACATTTCCAAGGATTTACAAATGAAGCTCCAATAGAGCATCTAAAGAGTTTAAATTTATATTTTTCAGTAAATAATAATTTGACAGAAGGTGAAAAATTGATAGTAGCATACAGTAATTTACAAGGTGATGCTTTATCATGGTGGGAATCATTATTTCAAATACCTAAAACTTTTGAAGAATATCAAGAATTATTGATAAAGAATTTTTGGAATAATGATCTTCAAGAATGACTGTTATATCAAATACTTCAGGAAAAATATAAAAATATGCCAGGTGAAACTCTTACAAAATTTTTTAGAAGACAAGTATCAAAACTGAAAATCCATGATACACATCATTTTAGCCAAAATCAAATTATTCGTATTGTGAAACATAACTTACCTATGAAAATTGAGCAGTCTATTTTTTTTCCAATGCGCAAAATATCGAACAAATTATAGATATTTTAAATAATATTGACTCAAATAACCAAAATGTTAATCAAAATTATTTTGAAAGAAAGAAAGACGATATTCAAATAAATGCTATTAATTATAAAAAAAGAAAACATAAGACTTTTAATCATTCACAAAGTAAAACAACGAAGAGCGATAATAATGCAGAAGTTAAATTAAGTTCTGATACACATTAAATTTCAGAAATTAAAAGTATAGCATCTACGAGTGGATTAAAAAAATTAAAAAAGGGTATAATAAAATTATACCCAAAACAACAGCAAAATTAAATTAAAGAGGGTCTTCGGAAATAGTTCCTCTCCTCAAAGACCCATATTTAAAACGAGGAACAAAAATGAAATTTTAGTTAAACAAATCACCAACATAATACGCTCAGAGGAAGATGATGAACCCAAATATGCCATACAAAATTGTCCATTAATTAATATTAGGTCTGAAGATTTGCAAATTAGAGCCTTATTAGATAGTGGCAGTCAAATATCTGTAATATCTGAAGGGTTTTACAAAAGGTTGATGGATAAAAATCCACATATTAAAACCTTACCTCTAAAATCAGTACAGATTAATCTATCTAATAATAAAAGGGCAAAATTAATTCAAAAGCAAATCTGTATCAAACTAACTATTAATCAAACATATATTTATTATGTATTTTTGATATTATACTGGACTTATTCATGATGTGATATTGGGAGTAGACTTTTTACATCTGAACAAATGTCTGACTGTCTTTAAAAATAAGTTAGCTAATGTAGGTGATGACGTTTTAAAGATGACATTATCTCCAAAGTATGATTTATTTGAAATTGGTTGTATGATTTCAAACATATGTAAAATCAAAAATTGCTGAATCAAATTTGATTGATGGCGATAATGTTAATACATTATAATTTATTCATATATTAAAGCCCTATCTAGAAAAATTATAATTGTCTTAAATAATAAATTTCCATAAGTTAGGTAATACCTAGATTATGTAATAATTATTAAGATTGTAGTGAAGAAATGTAAAGAATTAAGATATGAAAGAGAAGAAAATATATATAATTGTGTGTAACTAAGATGAATCATATCATTAATATGGAAACAGAAAACTGGTTACTTATAGGTTGACAAGTTCACAGATGAATTCCACCTAATATATTTATTGGATGCTAAAGATAATCTAGTAAGTCTCGAAAATTAAGGAGCAGGATTGGCACCTTTAAATAAGTTTATTTATATTGATTTATTGGATGTCAGTGATAGTCTAGTAAGCCTCAATTAGAAGCAGGATTGGCATTTTAAATCGATTTATACATAAAACACTTATGAACTAACTAATTAAAACTTAGTTATAAAATAATCAGGTTTTCTACCATATAATTATTTTGATATACCATTTCAAATACTTAGTAAATGAATAAGGATACATTATATAGAAATTAATTGAAAGAAGTGAATAAAAAGAAAGTATTCTATATAATGATTTTTGCATAATAAGATATTAAATTATTTAACTTTAATAGGTAATAATTTTAAAATAAAATAGTATATTTTATCTATGATTTGATCAAAACAAATTATATGAGATGTACCAAAATTAAGACATTATATAAAAAAAGAACCCAATAGCCCATAAAACAATTTAATTATTATTAAATATAATAATTAATAATCATTTTCCCTCTAATAATTGATGAAGAATTTAAAATCTTAAGTTGAGGGGGAAATAAAAATAAAAATGTATTGTAATAATGCATAAATAATAACAAAGATGAAGAATTAAAATAAAATGTTAGTTTATTTTAATTTTCTTTAGTCGAAAGGAAATGTATATATATTGTAACCGGACCCCCATACAACCCTTTTATTACATCGGTTGTAACAATTTTCTGATGAGCATGCTGCAGGAAGGAACTATCGATTGGCATTCCCCAATGCAGATGTTAACGCCCCCTACAACAATATTTCCTGCTCATCAGAGGATGTAGTACCATAGAGACTGGAAGCATCTAAACATTTCTATGTTTGGTTTTCCAAACAGCGCCATTAGAGTTCTGTCTCACTACAACCTGACTTGCCTAGGTCTAGTTATGCCAGATGTAGCTCAGAAGGCATGAGATTCTCATGAACAAGTGCTATAACTGATGAGTGATGCAATAAAACAAAACAGAATTGGACAACTGGATAACTAAATTTAATTTTTAGTAACAATAATTTTATTAAATAATTAATTTGCAAGTTCTAATAAAGTTCATTCCTATCCATGTGATGACTCATTTTCATTTCATTTATGAAAAAGTTAGAAGCAGTTTGTTGATCAATAGTTCATTTGCAATTCATTTTAATAAAGTTCATCCTTCATTTCAAATGAAGGCTCATTTTGATGTATCTTAGGTAAAGGATTCAAAGGGTCATTTAACTATCTGTACATCGCTTTTAGGTAGGTAAATAGGTAAGATAGGCTATTCCAGATCTGTAAGGTTTCTATAATTCAGTCAAGTATCAATGTACATTGGTGCTCATAAGTTTCATTATTTTCTTTGTATACAAATGAGATTCATGTAAGCATTTGTAATTTTTATAGTACATTATGTAAACAATTCTTGGTTTGTGGACTATCCATAGTCCAGTCAGTGTAAATGTGCATCTATGTGCATAAGTTTCATTACTTTCTTTACATAATACCGATCTGCAGGCAAGCATTTATAATCCATATAGTCTTTCATTATTTTATTTATAATTATCAAAACAAATAATGTGAACAATTCTGAGTTTGTGGATTATTCATAATCCAGTCAGTGTAAATGTGCATCTATGTGCATAAGTTTCATTACTTTCTTTACATAATACTGATCTGCAGGCAAGCATTTATAATCCATATAGTCTTTCATTATTTTATTTATAATTATCAAAACAAATAATGTGAACAATTCTGAGTTTGTGGATTATTCATAATCCAGTCAGTGTAAATGTGCATCTATGTGCATAAGTTTCATTACTTTCTTTACATAATACCGATCTGCAGGCAAGCATTTATAATCCATATAGTCTTTCATTATTTTATTTATAATTATCAAAACAAATAATGTGAACAATTCTGAGTTTGTGGATTATTCATAATCCAGCCAGTGTAAATGTGCATCTATGTGCATAAGTTTCATTTATAATTTTCTATTTTCATGCAGCTACATTATTCATAATTCTCATTTATAAATTTCCAGTAACAAACGTATTTTTATGCAGTTACTTCATAATTTCAATTTATAATTTATAGTAAAGATGTTCAAATATTTTTATAAAATAATTTTTGTGCAGCTATTTCATAATTTCAATTTATAATTTATAATAAAGACGTTCAAATATTTTTATAAAATAATTACCTTCCAGTTGACTAGTCTGATTTATTCAAAAAGAGGGCAGGTTATTTCATCTAAATAACATTATCTTGGAAAATCATGGCTTGGTATGGAGAGTCAAGAAGCTGTTAGTTTACTCTTTTATCATTATAATTCCCTTAATAACGCTTTCTTTTCTGCCGTGTCTGATTTGCATACTGCCTCATTTTAGCCCAAATGTTTTTTCTTTTCTTCTTAATGATTGGATAATCTATTTTTTTAGTGTGAGAGATAAGAAAGCAAAATGATATAACACTTTATTCAAAACCATCGATCAAAAAATTAAAAATATAATCTTTTTAACAAATCACAGTTTTTATTTACCTCTTAATTTTGAAACTATAAACTTTTTGCTTTATTTCATTCCCAATTTGATCAAATCACGCTAGTCATTTTTAAATGGGGGGGGATCTTTTGAATATATATACAAGGAACAGTATATCTGTTTCAATATATATATATATATATATACACTCATACATACATATAATCAATATGTATACATTATATTTGTATTCCTATTATATTTATAAAAATAAATATATAATTTAGTAAATTAGTATTTTTCATTCTTCAAAATGCAAAAAACATTGTTGAGAAAAGACAGTTGACAAGTTGATGACCACTGGGTTCACATGCAGTTTATCAAATTAAAGGAAATGAAGTTAACTTACTGATTTAACATCATATTGTATTGTAACAATATAGAATATAATATGCTTCAGCAAGCTCATGCAGCTATATATAAAAAAAATAATTTTTCTTATTAGAAGATTAAGGATTTTATTCTTTCAGCTATATCTTCACAAAGACTTATACTATGTTCAATTTAAAATAACATTGTATAGGTTAAAATCATATTTTGAATGATTTAATACTTATTAAAAAAAATTTCTAATATTTTTTAAAGAAAGTAATTTCTAAATTACTTAATTTGGAATATATTTTCAAATTCTATAAAAACCATTCTAATTGGAGTTCTAAATGTAAACTTCATATTAAAAAGAACATGTTTATAAAAACTTCAACTAAATTTAATGCACTTTACATTATAAAAAAATGCAAAGTGAGTAGAACACCGATTTATCATGGGATATATAAAATGCGCTTGTCTAATCAAATATATATGTGTGAATAACATCTTTTACTAAATGCCTATAAAATTATATAGAAGCTATATCTTCAAAATGGAATTAAAATTGTTAATAAAGCAACTGCGTATTAATGAAGATGACATCTACATTCAAGGAGGAAACTAAACATCAACTTGAGATCTATTATTTTCTTCAGTGAATAACAATGAAGGAATTAAAAATTGTATCCTTGAAGGATTTTCATTTGTGAATTCCAGGAACATCTAAGACTATTGCATTAACTTTTATAAATACCATTTAAGTCTTTAAAAATTATAATTGGGAAACATTAATTTCATTTACTTTATTATCAAATTTATTTCATTAAAGAAATGAATAATAAGAGAGAATTAATAATTTAAAATATTTTTGTTTTTATTTATAATTAATAAAAATTTAGATATAGGTTAAGAAATATTATTATGGGAAAGGCATAAAAAAATATAAAGGGATAAAGTGAACTTAGAGGTAAGAAATTAAATTATTTTTAAATTCATATACTACTTTTTTTTATGACATGACACTACTTTGTTTGTATTAATCCAAATACTCTAATAACCATTATGTATGATAAGTGGATAAATGACTAACATCGATATATATATATATATATATATGTGTGTGTGTTGTTTATATTAATAAACATAAATTATGTACAATCATTTTAACTAATGAAAACATTATATATAAATAATTGGATTATTATTTGTATAATCTAATTCATATATAATAGTGTTAATGTAGAAGTCTTAATATTTGGATACTTATATTTTATATACGTTATAAAATCATGTAGTGTTATAAGTTAGAAAATATATCTACCGCAGGTAAATAGAATATTTATATTTTTAATATAAGGAAGTAGATATGTAAATAATTTTTATATATTATAAAGTTTAAGTTATTTATTTGTTAAATAAATAATTATTATGTTTTTTTATATTAAAATGAAGTCTTCAATTTTATTTTATTTATTTATTTGATTTTATAAGATAAGAACAAACATTTAATATAATAATATTTATTGATTATTATATTAACTTCATGAAACTCATTTTAAATAATTAGTGAGATTTGTTGTTAATATTACTCTAGTATATTGATAGGAATCTCTGAACAGAGTCAATTGTTAAACTTCCCTGAGTTCGAAATCTGAGCATAACGGTTAAGTCAATTAAGGTGAAAATTGATTTGATGTAGTTTAGATAGAATAATTTATTAATAATAAATTAGTTATTGAGATCAGGTATAGTTTTTTATCAAAATTAAATCACATCATTCGTGGCATCCTATATGAAGTCCTTAAATCTGATTATAGTGAGATGTAACTGCCTTAATTTATCTTGTTGAGAGAGTGCATACCATTACAATATATATATATATATTATTATTATTATTATTATTATTAAGGTCATTCTATTTTTCTTCACTTTTTTCTAAGAGCAAGCTAATTTAGGTTTTACAGACATTATGTATTATCATACTACATTGACTTATGGAGTTATTTGACATTATTATGTAAACCAATTTCTTTGAGTTTTTTTTTTTTTTTTGTACATTTTCCTCTTTATCCAATATTTTTGTATTTTCCCAATTGAACATATGTTCATTGGTACATATATGGTTTGCAACTTAGATATGTCTGTTTTCTTTTTTATAAATATCAGTTTGTGATTTTCAATAACTTTTTAATAGGGTGACTGGTCTCACTAATATTAATTCTTCCACATTTACTTTTAATATAAGATTATGGAAATATTCCAGTATATATTTAATACAGAGATTCTACTTTGCAGTTCAGAGACAATTTTACATTACTGATTACACATTTGCTAATTAATTTATGCATAACTAGAAATTACGTTACAGATTTACAAAAGATCTCCATTTAGAAAAAAATAATTTTTATTTATAAACCAATGAAATGTCACATGATCTATCTTATAACTTTATATATTGCTGTTTTAGTATCATACTTTTTCACATTTTCTATGCTCTTATTGTAAGAGTTCAGATAAGCAATGACAGATGCTATATGATAGTGCTTAATAAATCCCTATCAAGTGATTTCCTATTCAAAATCACACTAAGTTCATGCTTATGGCTTTAATCAATAATAAGATTTAGATCTTGGAACAGTGCAACTATGTTATCAAGCTAGCAGTTTTAATAGAGAAACATGTTACAGTCTAAGCCAATTTTCTTGTTTAGTCACATAGATCAGAATTCACTTGTTTCTATATATTATTGTCTTTTATCCTGTAGCCATGATTCAGAGCTATAAGATTATACACATAGGTTATCTTAGATTGAAAATATTTATATGTTTTCAGTTTTAACTGATAATCCTAGAGGTAAATAATTGCTTGGAATAAGATGTACTAGATTCCAAGGGTTCAATGGCAATGTTCTAACAGTTAATCCTTTTCCTGATGAAAGTCATAAGCTTAAAACAAGTCTGGGGATATTGAATAGAAAATATGGTATTTTTTATTGCTTAATGAAGCTTACAAAAGAGTAGCATAGAAAATGCGAAAAAATATGCTACAAAACTAATTTATTTTTACTTAGATTTCTACTTTATTTTAATTTTGGTAAAAAAAAAAAAAAATCATTTAAATAATTAATTATGTCCTATGAGTGCATATTTTTCTCATTTTTCCTTCTTTAACATTTTGATTTAATTGAAAATATTTATCTTTCTTTATAATAATTTTATCTGTATTTTTCCTTTATCTATTTTTCTAAGAGATCTATTAGGGGAAGAATAATTCAAACTTTATTAGTATTATTGAGCTTAAGTTATTAATTAATTTTGGCTTAAATAAAGTCAATGATATTTAAAAATTTGAAATATATTATTAACTCTCAAAATGCAAATTTATATTTTATATATTAAAAAAAAAGTTGAAATAAGACGTTAGATCTATCAATCTTAAAGTAGAATTTTTTTCTTTAGTTATGTTATTATTTTTGTGGAAAATAAATATGAATAAGTTTTAAATTATTGCTAAAAAAATTGAAAATGTTTCATGAAAAAACTGTTTTCTTATTAAATAGAATTACAAAAAAATCAAGTCAGATGTCACATGACTTAATTCAATAAGCTTGTATTTACAAATGTTATATATAGAGCTCACAAAACAAGCTCTTAACAAGTTTTGTAGAATATCTCCAACCTCAGATGGTTTCTGCTACTGGCATCCCCAGTAAAGTGCTGGGATATTCAATCATTAGATTAAAAATACCAGGACAAGCCCAGCACTTTGTCTAATGTATAAGTATTAAGTAGAAAATCTGAAATTTTTAGACATCTATATATCTTCCAATTCAGCTATCTAACTTAAATAGCTATATGGGACTGAACTAAGTTCAGATACACCATATATTAATAGCTTTAGCAATATAAAATCACCAAAGTCATCAAAGCAAAAAATAAGATTACACAAAAAATCCAAGTCAGATGTCACATGACCTAATTTATTAAGCTTGTATTTACAAATGTTATATATAGAGCTCACAAAACAAGCTCTTAACAAGCTTTGTAGAATATTCCCAACCTCAGACTGGTTTCCAGCACCTCACTGAAAATTCCAGTAGCAAAAACTGGTCTGAAGTTAGGGATATTTGATAAAGCTTGTTAAGAGCTTGTTTTGCGAGCTTACTAGCTTATTAAATTAGATCATGTGATATCTGACTTTATTTTTTTTGTAATTTTATTTTTTGCTATGATGGCTTTGGTGATTTTATATTGCTAAAGCTATTAAAATATGGTGTATCTGAACTTTGTTCAGTCACATATGGCTATTTAAGTTAGATAGCTGGATTGGAAAACATGGATGTCTGAAAATTTCAGATTTTCTATTTAATAGTTATACATTAGATAAAAAGCTGGGCTTGTCCTGGTATTTTTAATCTAATGATTGAATATCCTAACACTTCACTGAGGATGCCTGTAACAGAAACCAGTCTGAAGTTGGGAATATTCTACAAAGCTTGTTAACAGCTCTATATATAACTTTTTAAATAGGTTCACCTGATAAATAATAAATGTAATAAATAATAAAATAAAAAGATATATTCAAAACAAAGCAAAACTCTTCATACAGTAGTGCCATCTTGTGCCAACAAGAGCAATCAATGGATGCCAGAAGGCTTGTGCATAAAATCCCTATCTAGTGCCTACTCATCCAATATCCCCAGACTAGTTTCTGGTTTGTGGATCTAGGGGCAGTGCTCTCAGATCCAAGGCTCCTCACTGACAAAGGCCACAAGCCAGAAACAAGTCTGGGGATATTAGATGAGTAGGCACTAGATAGGGATTTTATGCACAAGCCTTCTGGCATCCATTGATTGCTCTTGTTGGCACAAGATGGCACTACTGTATGGAGAGTTTTGCTTTGTTTTGAATTGTTTAATAACAATTATGTGCTAGTATGAGATAGTGATCATGTGATAAAAAGATATATATTATAACTATCAACATTATACATCAAATGAAATTAAGACTAACATAAATTGATTTTCTTTAACTATCAAAATAAAATTTATTTGGTATTTGTCCATGAATGATTGTGTATGGATTTACATTTGTAAAGAAGAATTTTATTTATTAATTACATTACATTGGAAATGAATCCTATGAGTTAGTAAATCTTGAAATTATAAAGATATTTAATATATACTAAAAAATTTATCATATCCTTAGTTCATCTTAGATAAAAAAAAATAGAGATTAATGACAATTTATTTTAATTAATGGCAGAAAAAAATAGTTTAGACTTTACTATCAATATTGTATATTGCAATAGCAAACTCTTCATATAGTAGGGCCATGTAGTGGAAGCTGTAGTAATCAGTGGGTACAATGAAGATTTGTTCATAAAATCCATATTTACTTGCCCATTATCCCCAGATGAGGTTTTAGCTAATAACTTTCATCAGTGAGGAGCATGGCACCTAGATCTTAGGATCTAATATAACCCTCTAGCAAATATCTTTTATCTTCTATAAAGCTGAGTTTAAAATGAAAACAAATAATGTTTTCACTTCAAGCTCATTTGCTTGTATAATATACAGAATTGAATATAATTCAGTATCTAAATATTTTGGTGTCATTGGTTTTTTAATGACCATAGTTACCATAATACCATGAGCAGGATTGGTATTAAACCACTAAACATCACATGATTACTACTTCCTATGCTAACACAAACTGTTAATAAATAGCAAACTATTTATACAATAGTACCACTCACTGTAAGTCATAGTAGTTAATGGATGCAAGAAGGTTTGGACATAAACTCTCCTTATTTAGTGCTTATTCATCCAATATTTTCAAGTTAATTTACTCTTTTAATAGCTTATATAAGGATAGGAAAATAGTGGTCATGTGATGTTTAATGTTTTAATACCAATCTTCATGAAATGATAATGACTATAATTATTAAAAAACCAAAGATACCAAAATATGTAGATATTGAACTCGGTTCAGATCTGTATGACTATATAGATGAATGACATTGGATTGAAAATGTTATTGTGTTTTCGTTTTGGACTCATGGCTTTATAGTTGACTAAGAAGATAATAGGAGGCTGCTAAAATATTGCATTAGTTTCTAAGATATAGGTGCAATGCTTTCAGATCTAAGATCCCTCACTGACAAATGCTGCAAATTAGAACCTACTCTGGAAATATTGGATTAAGCACTAAAAAGAGATTTCATGCACAAATTTCTTGTATCCATTGATTACTTTGTCTTGCATTTGGTGGCACAAGTATATGAAGAGTTTGCTACTGTTTTAACAGCTTGTATAGGCAAAGAAAATGGTCATTTTAATACAAATCCTGCACATATTATGATGGTGAGTATGTGAGCTTAGTGTGTTTTCATTTTGATCTTATATCTTTATAGATAGCTAAAAGGTGGATGCTCCAATGTTGTATTATAAGGCTCCTTACTAAGGAAAACCATAAACTATAAACTGATAGGTAGGGATTTTATGCACATATCTTCTTGCATCTATTACACTGGATGGTACAATTGTATGGAGAGATTGTTAGTTATATAGAAGCTTCTATAAGCATAGGAAATAGTGGTTTTGTGATATTCAGTGTGGTTCATGGAGTATCTGTATTGAGCATAAATAGAGTGATTTAGAAGGTAATATATATATATATATATATATATATATATATATATATATATATATATATATATATATATATATATAGCTAACCATGCCATTTACAGTCTCACTTCTGGGGCAATATCATATTGAATAAAAGGGGTCTAGCTCAGTTAATGATTATGTTTGTTAAAATGCAAATAATTAATAAATAAAATATTCTGCATTAATATTAAATGTTCCACTAGCTCAAATTCAAAATAAGAATAAGGTACAGTTTATAAAATAAATTGAATAAATATTTATTATATCATGAGACTTTGAAGAAGTGAAAATACAGATGATAAGAAAGATTACATTGAGCCAATATCCCACAGGATACTACCTCAATGGCATAAGAATACTACCCCCCCCCCATTACTATCTCAAATAAATAAACTTATAGTATTCTTATGACTTTAATAACTCCTACTCATTATGATTAAACTAATAATTAAATCTTAATCTTTTATTTATTATAATTTAGCTCAATAAAATCTCAGGTTCATAAAACTATTCTAAGTTAATTAAATCACTGTAATAAAACATGATAAGGGATTTTTATGTCATATTCTACTACACTTAACTAATAAAAATAATAATAAATAATAATAATACTCTTCATTGGATGAACTAATTTTTATGTATCTTTTCTTCACTATAATTTATTACCATAATAAAATAAGAAAATACTATGCTATAATCTTTTATCTTCATATAATAATGTAAGAAAAATGTGGTAGCATTTTATAATCTGACAAATATATGTGTGGCAACAGATAGCATATAATTCGATGTACTATTATGATAATCAATTTATGACCATAAGATAATGTAAAAAATGTAATTTCTTTAATAAATTCTAAGAAAATATTCAAATTCTTAAAATAATACTTCATTTATTTCTGTGCAAAAACATGTTTGATTCAATTATTCGGTGTGTGTCGTGCATTTTAGTAGAAAAGAAAAACAGTCTGAACACACAAATTTTTGAAAAACAAATTTTAACAAAGTTTTTATTATAACACTAAAATAAAATAACAATTTATTTACAATATTTACACTTGACATACTAAATTTTGCACCGTTATACATTTCTTATTAATGATAGTTATTTTAAAACAATAGAAAATCTATTTAAGTCTTCACTCTGACTTAAAATAGTAATAATAAAACAATACAATTTTATTTATCTCTTTATGATTGATTTTATGATAAAATTACATTTCTTTATACTTGTTTTAATATATCATATTTTTAAATATTATTTAAACTATGCTTCCTATTAAAAGAACATCCATTGAAACATAGTATGGACAACACAAATAATAATAATAATCGAGAGTATGGATCTTTTTAAAATAAACAATTTTCGCTTTGCAATGTTGAAAAATACTATATAAAATATCTACTGTTAATTTATTACTAGACTATATGGACATCGTTTTTACTATGATATGATTATTAAATACAACATATCCCATTTAACATTATTCTAATACTGAATAGCTGTAAGCATTGATGTATTTTCTATTATTTAAAATAAATACAAATTGTACCTATATTTATTTTATATCATTTTACTTTATAACATTATATCTTAAAAATATGCAATACTCATAAAAATAACATAAAATATTTAAAAGTTATTTAACATTTTAAAGAGCAACTTTGCTTTATTTATTTTATTCCCAAAATTTATTTTATTTCCAAAATAAATTTACAACATATTTTATGATTCTTTATTTTTTTATTTTGGGTCCGTTGGATTTTCAATACCAACTTGCATAAACTCTATTCCTTCTTACAAGTAAATGAACTTATCTTATTTAGACAATAGCATATCTTAAACTCTAAATTATTTATTATTTCTTTACAAAATATTCAATACTGTGTGATGTAATTACATTGGAAATTGAGATAGCGAATAGATGAGTAAGCATAGGGAAGAAAAAACTAGAGTCTAACTCATAGTACATATTGGATAAAAATACCATGGCACAGTGTATCTATAAAATATAGAGGCATGACCTATTCTGTCTAATGACCTCCATTACTAACAATGATGTCAAAACTATTGCTTCAGCTTTATTGAAACATCAATACTTAAAGAAAATAGACACTGCCCACAAATAAATATACACCTTCAGGGCATCATTAACTGTATTGTATACCTAATCAGATTACTAAATACTATCCATATTCCCTTATTACATCCTATCTTATATCATCTCTGGGGTTCATGTTCACAATATTACAACCAAGTCACTATCTTATCATTATTTCCTAAAAGATTTATCAAATCTTACATCGACAAATAACTAACTTACATATTCAAAATAAACAAAATTCAATTATAATTAGAGCAATCTCATTAATCCACAAGAAAAGTCTGCTTTACTTTCTTATTCTATATTCTAAACACATACAAACTAGTCATATAAATACTTTGAACATCCAATAATATGAAAGTTTTTAAAAGAATCATATAACTATTTATCATCATGTTGTGTTATATTATTATTATGAAATTAAAGTATGCATATTCCCAGAAATAAATCCTAATCTCATAATTTAAAAGTGTTGTACAAATGTGTTTAAATATAATTCAACATTTATACTTCCATACATTATAATTCATTTGGAAATCTGCAAAAAAAGAAAAAAATACATCATAAAATATATCAATATTCACAATTATTATCTCTTATGATGTCTTCATGTCCATTAATTAACATAAATATTGCATATATGATACATCCATACTTTTACACTTAAAATGTTAGCTTATTTAAAATATCAAACTATTTTACTGTAAGATTATTATATCATTAGTACTAAAATTAATAATCATGTTCCTACTCTTCTAATTTAAAATAATATGATACTTTAAAAAAAAAAAAAAAAAAAAAATCAAGACTATAATTATGTACATCTTCAATTGACGAATGTTTTTTATAAAGTTCAAACGTTTTTATTTTCTCGAGAGTTTTTTTTTTTTAAATGTTCTCCTCAAGAGCAATTTTAAAACTCCACCGTTGCTAAGCTTCTTGCTTGATGACGAACAAGACAAACTTCTTCCGGCAGTGAGTGAAGTTTAAAAATGAATAATAAAAAAAATTAAATTGCATCATCTAAAAATCCAAAATTATTAACGAAAATAATCACTGATCTACTTTGAAAAAGTTTGTAGAATAATAATTCATTGTTCATATTATTCAGAACAGTGATTATTAAGATGATAATTAAATTATAATGTTGAAAAATAATATT
>JAQFVV010007217.1:0-52500 GCA_028023455.1 Epiperipatus broadwayi | reverse complement strand
TAATTATTTATGAGATCACATTTAAGCAATAACATGATTAAATACCATTACAAATAGGATAATGTGACTTTAAAGGTAAATTAATAAAAAAAAAACCCATAAGCAGAATAAACTGGCATCATGAGTAAAAAAAAAATTTGTTAGTAAACTATAATACTTGAAGAAAATTAATAGATATTATTATAAAAATTAGAGTGTACTACAGCATCAATAAATTGTAGAATTGTAATTAACTTGTAATTTGTTGTTATATTTGTCATGTTAATATTCTTTTGAATTCAATAGATAATGAAGATCCACTGTGCTGGAAAGATTATAAAACTATAACTTCTTTATAGATTTACAGCTTAGAACTACTTTTGGTCATGCTAGTCATGTTCATAGCACTAGGATAGCTACAAAAGATAACTTATAGGTTAATTAGTATATAAGTTTATGAATTTAAATATACGTGTTGCATAATAATGCAACCCATGATTCTTTTTTATTTATAAAGTGCATGTTATTTTTCTATTTGTGCTCAGTGTAACAAATTTGATATTAAGTGGATTGAAATTGTTTCTTGGGTCAATCTCATGCTTTAAAAATACCAATTTATGTTGAAGTCTGTTTTGATGTGTTTGTATATATTATAATGGACAACATAACCTCCACAACTTAATCTGCCATACCAGGGCGCCACCAGGCCATTTGAACCCGGAAAATTTATATAGTAGGCCGATACACACAGGAGAGGTTACTCTTTTATCGAAATGAAAGCACCAGTCACTAACTCAGGGAGAAACTGAGCTTAAAATATCACTCTGATTATTCAAATTTCTAATTCTGAATTTTAAATATTATTAATAAAATATATAAAATAAGTTACTGCCAAAATTAATTCAACAAAACATTTTATTATAAAGCACACACACATTAAAAAGAAATATTCTGAAAATTAAATTAACTAATGAATATATTTGATTTAAATTATATGCACAGATGAAAGCATTTAATTGATTTAATACAATTTTAATATTTTAATAAGTGTGAATAAGCTACATAGATTATGTTGATAAAAAATCAAGTCATATGACCTAATTTTAATAAAGCTCCTATTTACAAATGTTATATATAGAGTAAGTTCTAGTATTTTTATTCCCTAGCACCTCACTGATGACGCTAGAGGCAGAAACCGCGGTCTGAGGTTGAGGGTATTTTTGAAGCTTCATAAGAGTTTGTTTTTAACTTACTCTATATATAACATTTGTAAATAGGAGCTTTATTAAAATTAGGTCATATGACTTGGATTTTTTATCAATTTAATTTTAGTTTTTTGCTATTAATGCTTTGGCGATTTTATATTGCTAGAGCTATTAATATATGGTGTATCTGAACTTAGTTCAGTCCCATACGGCTATTTGAGTTAGATAGCTGGATTTTTGGACATTTAAATGTCTGAAAATTTCAGATTTTCTTCTCAATAGTTAGGCATTGATAAAATGATGGACTAGTTCTAGTATTTTTATTCCCTAGCACCTCACTGATGACGCTAGAGGCAGAAACCGTGGTCTGAGGTTGAGGACATTTTTGAAGCTTCATAAGAGTTTGTTTTTAACTTACTCTATATATAACATAGATTATGTATATAACCAACCCAATCCCTTTTAATTCTAGGCTAAAATCCTGCATTCAAACCAAGGCTAGCTTACTGATATACCAATGTGACCAATGCAAAATGAGATTATTAGAATAACACAATCATGCTAACAGGAATTTTACATCTGTAGCATGATATCATTAGAAAAAATAATGAAAAATGGTGGGAAGGAATGTGCATCTTCCCCATGGTCATTAATAAACTTCACCAACAAACAGGAACAATCCACTGCCCAATTGATGATACAAAAAATGAAATTATCAAAATATCTAGAGAAGAGATGATCTGCAAAAGGGGAGAGCAGTTCTTTACTGTCTTACTGTCCAAGTCAGAGCATAAGAAAATTGATAGCATAGGAAATATGTCTACGACCATGGACAATGTGATGGTTACACTTTTGGCCATATGTTTAGGTGGGTATTATGCCCTGTATTATAATGAGGTACAAGGAAATGAGTATACAATGCACCTACTCAAATTACATTGACATAAAACATCTGTACATCTATCCAGGTAGCACTAATTTAACTATGAAACAATTAGCCCAAAATTAACACACTTAAACTAACAATCTTATGAATCTATGCAGCCATTTATGCTTCTTTTAAATAATTAATTTAAAAGAAATTATGAGAATGTAAATGATATTAAACATATTAAAAGAAAATGTAACAAATAATTTAAATTTTAGTCAGATAAAAGATTTCTTTTAAAAATTAAGTGATGTTTAAAATTACTACTTGGAAAAGTTTGTTTTATAAAAGTAATGTTCATTTAAAACAAAAGTTCATACTTTCCAATGCTGTAGATTTATTGAAGTCCATTTTGGTGGTCATTGACACAATTCAAAGTTCTTTCCATTTCATGTTGTTTTAGGTAGAAACAAGTCTGACACTGAACAGTTGTCCAGAAACCATCATACTCTGGAGATCGCTTGAGCTGTTGCAAACACTGGAAATGTAAATTATTGCTGACCCCTACATTTTGGTGATCCACAAATCACTTATAAATATATTTAA
Organism: Epiperipatus broadwayi; assembly: GCA_028023455.1. Lineage (NCBI taxonomy): Eukaryota > Metazoa > Onychophora > Udeonychophora > Euonychophora > Peripatidae > Epiperipatus > Epiperipatus broadwayi. The sequence goes on along the minus strand of JAQFVV010007217.1, from coordinate 49,842 downwards.
ATTATATGCAATCAGCAAGAGTAATCCAAAATCTGAATCTCTACTTCAAAGTTTCTTTTTATATCTTTGAGAACTCTTATCAGCAAATTCCAGGATCGATCTTATCTGGCTTGACTTTTCTCTGTGGACCATGTGCTTATTTCCATCCTTATTGGTCAGCTTTCTTTAGAGCAGGAACTCAAAATTTTTATCACTAGTATTTTTTAAATTTATCTCCTATCTGACTTTATGAGCAAGGGCCTGTTTACAATTACATCAATATAAAAAATCATTTCCTTTCTAAGATTAAAAATAACTAATTAACAACTTTATATATATTGAAAACAATCTTGTTTTTAGATTTTAAACTTTATATTACTGTAATTAGTTTGATATCTATGCATTATATATATTAATTTAAATAAAATTATTAAATTCTCTTTATATATAAATATTTCTACTTCTTTGAAAACATTTAAAAACATTTAGAAGATTTGAGGGTGATTTTATATTTTTCCATTTTTATTTGAAAGATGTAATGGCATGCATATATTTATTCCGTTACAATATATATCATCATCAACCATTATAAATCCACTGCAGGATAAAGGTTTCTCCTAATTCAATCCATCTCTGATCATTAGCTTCTCTTCTCCACATCACCCCTGCAATATATATATATATATATATATATATATATATATATATACATATATATATATATATATATATGTGTGTGTGTGTGTGTGTGTGTGTGTGTGTTCTGCACTAATATAGTAGCACTATTTGTATGAATCTCACCATAGTAAATTGCTTTATATGTTGGCTTGTTACAACTAATTTTATAGATTATTTGGAGAGGCTGGTCTGGAGATAACTTGTCTTTAATATTATTCAATAGTTGATTGAGATTATCGTGCAAGGGGTATATTTAAATTCATAAACTTGCATACTAAGTAACCTGTAAGTTCTCCTATATACATATCTTAGTGCCATATACCAAAATCTGATCTGTCTATACCATTACTCTGAAGGATCATGAGGTAATAATTCCAAGAATCAGTTGCCTTCCCCTGTTTATAATTATTTAATCGTAAATGTAACACTTATCTCTGTAATTTTTCTCTATATTTTAACTTGCTAACCAATGAGTATTTTAAAATAATTATATCATTGCTGTACATTGATTCTCTATAACCCTAATTAATCTTAATGTATATTTACTAATCCAATTCATGCTTCTTACTGTAAATGTAATTTAGTGCAGTAGTAACTTATAATTATTAATATTTTTTCATATTCCTTGATTTATAAAATATATAATGTCTGTCAATCAAACCCAATCTCGTGAGCTTCATGTCTGTTTTAATCCCACTCAAAAATGGAAGGAGTAATTAATTATCTGATCTTCATTCATTTCTAAAATTCCTCATGAGGTTGAGTTGTCTTTCTAATAAATATATGCATTCAGAATCATTTAATGCTAATTTAGTTAAAACTTATAAATATAATTTTCAAATCTGGATGGACCATGGTGCCATTTTGGGTTTTATTGCTTTATGTTATTTTAATAATCATCACTGAAATGCTAGTAACCAATTGATTTTGTTAGCAGCACTCTTAAGTATCTGAATTTTTTTTTTTTATATATTTTAAATAAAATGGAGATAATTGAATAAGGTGGAAGAATCACACGCTTCATTAGTTATAATTGTAATTGCTTATTAATTATTTTATATTATATGGGTAATTAATTAGAACATACCATTGTGATACATATTAAACTATTTAAGGCTTTATTTTCTTATTAAATCAAATAATTCATTTCTTTATCACCGCATTGCTAGCATATGTCAAAATTAATTAATGATTTATATTTTATTGCTTTGATCAGGTCCGTCCATACCATCACTCCGAGGATTCTGAAATCTATTGTTGTTTGTATTTTTGTTCAAATATATATTTTATTGCTTTGATCGTATAAATCTGTACCACTCCAGAGGATTATGAAGTCTCATGTTGTTTCATAATCTTGGTCAAAACAGTGATATGCAGCTGCATCCTGGAACATGTGAGTTAGAGTAGCAGAAGCTCTGCTTTTGGTTGCCATATGCCAAACCATAGCAACTTTCTACCTACCTCTCCATAAAGTATTGCTCCACCTGAAGCATGAGCATACCCTCATCCAGTAAAAGAATGAGGAAATTTTTATTGGCCAAAGTCACCGTATTTCCTTTCATTGACATACATGCTAGTACCGCAGCTTTTTATAGTTAATTTCTCAGCCTGTTTGATGAAAATAAATCGTAATGATATAGTTTAATGAACCATTTTTGTCTTTAAATATTCTTCGTTGGAATTTCATAACCAACCGTGTTGAAGCTATCCTCCCTCTTTTCAATAAACCATTCCCTTAGTTAGAATTTCTTTAAGAATTTGAGATCATTAAAATGTGTATTGTTTTATATGTTAGTAATAAAAGCAATAATTCTTTATAAATCTGTATATTAAAATGTTAAGAACAAAATGCTCGAATTAAAGAAATAACGAACCTTGTACTCTTAAATATGTAATAACTGAAACACACAGGCTTATTCTATACCTGTGTTTATATATGTAATATATAGGGTATATGAGCACAGACTTTCACACGACCCACTACTCTTCCCACTATCTCCTAACACTGATACACTTGAACACATATATGTTGAAAAGATAAATAATCACCAATACACGTATTTCATGCTAAACCAGCAATCATCAGTTGGTCCAGATTACCATCTCTACACATATATGCTATAAGTGCGCAGATATATATATATTAAGATAGCCAATCCTCACACTTTAATGGATAGGCTTCAATCTATTCCACACTCCAACTCTTGAACCGTCCCTCCAATTGAAAATTTGATGATGGAACGCTCAAAGTGTATGATTCTTCACTTGTGTAATGTCCATCAACCATCTAGATAAACCGTTTGTATAAAAATAAATAAAATATGATTTCCGATCAAAAGTTTATATTGTAATACTGCGCAATACCTATATATGTTAATTTATAAATAACTTAATATATTTTTATCAAATATGTGTAAATAAATAAAAGACTTATATGCATCAAGTTGGTAAATATATATATATATATTGCGCAATGAATCACGTTTGTTATAATAAATCTTAATATATAAATTTAATCCAATGTATTCGAATCTTTATTAAATAATCTAAGCTTATTTATATATGTCTTTTAGATTGTCTGTCGGGTTCACTCAATGTCTCATCAATTATCATCATCAAACTAGATCTCATGTTTTACGCTGTTGTGCCATGCCCAGAAATAAGGAATTTACATTGTCTCACCACAAGTGTTATCTGTAGTGTTATAGATTTGGAGAATGGGCAAATTGGTTAGAATTCATGATTGCTCCTGACCTGTGTATCTGGGGCATGATTGGATTCTGGGCACTTTTACTTAGATTCTAAATCTTGTTGGCTGGACATACATTTTTGACCAGTACACTATATATTTCCAAATCAAAATTTAACTTTTTTAACAAATACAATTTTATTTAAATCTAAATAAATAAACAAAATATTTTTTAATAGTAAAAATGTTTATTTTAAATAACTTATTCCAGAAATTTAATAAATAAAATGAAGGAATTTAATAGGTCAAGTTATTCATTGTATATGTTGATTAATCCAGTTGTGATAATAACCCACATCAGTATACACTCCAGGATAGTTTGGTCTAGCACATCCATATCCCCATGAAACAACTCCAACTAAAGTTGAACCCTGAACAACTGGACCACCAGAATCACCCTAAAATAACAAAAAAAAAAATTAACTATTTATTACTCTCTGGTTACATATATAAATGTTAAAGAAATATTAATCTTTAATTCTAATACAATATTGTCTAAATACCTAAATTTGTCTTAGAATAGGTGACTTATCTAAAAGCACATATCAGATATGCGCGCATGCACCCACTCACACACACACATATATATATATATATATTAATGAACAGTAGGTGCATTAACATGCAATACCAGAGGACATTACTAGATCTACAGCTTAGAATATAAAAATTTATTGGTGAGGATACTGAGTATAAATGCCTATACAGCTGTATAATCACTCATAGATATTTAAAATTGTCCCTAGATCATGGAGAGCAGAGATTCTTTGGAAATATCAATTAGGAAAGCAAACAACAATAAACAAATGCTAAAACAGATCTAACAATAAATAAAACAAAGTTTATTTAACAGTGTAATATAATTCAAGTGCACGTGGATTCCAATTATTATTGCCTATTTTGAAATTAGCATATAGTGCATTTGATATCAGGTAGCTTTAAATATAATTATTCACCAAAATTTTACATGAACATTCTGTATCATATCTAATCTATTATTGATATAATTCTATTATATATATATATATATATATATATATTGTAACGGATGGTAAAATATACCTGGATTCGAACCTGCCCATATGCCATATGTAATGGATGGCAAAATAACCTGTGGACTGTGATACTATAAAGAGGTAGAAATCTGTAGTTGTGATTTCATGTGCCCTAATTTATTGCCCCCAATGACATGATCCACAGAATACCAAGCTTGGAAAGGGAAAAAGTTGCATCTAATGATTGTCAGACCTTGGGTCATTGGGTAGGATGCTGATAAAAACTTGATAAAATGCCTAACCAAGGATTGCATGCAACTTTTAATTGACTAGCTCTATACCTATTTAATAATATCAGATACAATTTAGGTTAGTTCATCCACTTTCCATCCCTTTCTGATTCTGTTATGCCCTAATATTTGAGCCCTGGGAGAATATTGCTTTTGGCTCATTTAACAGGTATGAACAGATACACAAAGCAACTTCTGCATCTCTGTATAGATTATAACTAGCATTTAAAATATTTGAAGCATTATAAAACTATTACATGATGAGAAAAAAGATGTGTGCACATGCATAATTGTTTGTTAACTGTGGAATGTCAGGATTACTCAATAAACCAGAGACCGGAATAATATAAACTCTTAAACATTTATTGACAATGATAAATAACATTAACATAAAGGATAATATCAATATATATGCAATTCTTTCACAAGTGTTAGTTTAGCTGTGATTATGCTATAATGTTTAATATGCCTGCTTAGTGCTTTCGAGATTAAGTATTTTAATCTCATACTCATAGCTTTTAGAATGAAGACTGTTGTTATTTATTGTATATATATGCAAATGAGCTTGAATTTTTAATTAGTTAGTCCATTGTTTGGAGAGAGCAAAGCATGCCTCTTTTCTATTAATGGCACTAAGATCATTTGCTATGTAAAAAGCTTCTTTGACTTTTTTTTGGCATCACTCTTCTCTGTGCAAATTATTTGGGCAGAACTGGGTTCAAATACATGGCCTGTAGCTGCTTGGTGGTCCCAGAAGATTAATGTTTTTTTTTTCATTTTTATTATTAATCCTGTTATATGCATACCTGTGTTGGTAAAATTCTTGTGTTGATGTTAGCCCAAGTCTCACCTTAGTAAGATGCCCAGCAGCCTAATTGCAGGCATGCTATTTTATAGACCACATGAGGGGCTTGATCTTTTTCTATTTTATCTTTGGAATTATTTATTAGTCAGTTAGTGTTAGGACTAACTAATTAAAAATTCAAGCTCATTTGCATATGTGTACAATAAACCACAACAGACTTCATTCGTAAAGCTATGAGTATGAGATTAGAATACTAAATCTTGAAAGCACTAAGCAGGCATATTAAACATTATAGTATAATTACAGCTTTACTAACGCATGCGAAAAAAATCACTTACGTATAATTACAATTTTTATTGGTGCGAAAACAAACAATTTATAATAACAATATTAATAAAAAAAATAATAATATATACATGTGTCATATATTAATTTCTATCATTCTTTTAATTAATAATTCTCTAGATCCATCCCTTTTACCCCATGTTAGAAATCCATCTATGATGCTCATTATTTACAAATCATGCATTATACAATAAAAATAAACATTAATAATTTAAGATGATTGAGATGCTGGCTAGCTAAATTAAACATTTACTGATTTCCATAAAGCAATCTCTTTGGTTTAGGTCCCTCCAATTTATGTTTATATATATATATAGTAACAATTAATAAAAAAAATGATGACATAATATAATAATAAATTTATAATTAAATAAGAAAATGCTTATCTTTGAATAAGAATATGGCAATATATGGAAATATTTTGGTTGGGCTTCTATCTGTAACTAATTAACTATAACACCATTGTCTGTTTGCAACTATCATAAATATTAATCCTGTTATGCTAGTAATGAGATAAATAAATCATTCCATTTCTTAACAAACAAAATAAAAATGGAAATTAATCACTGTCACCATTCAAGATTTAAAATATTTCGATATCTGCAAGTCATTTTAACACACAAAATATACTAGCCATTGTCATAAGATAAACTACCACTAACTATAGCAACTGAATAAAATTACTGGGAAATCCATGGAGTGCATTATGCTTATCTCCAATAATGGGGTTTTTTAACAAAGAATCCTTCCCCTTTTTCTTTCCATATATATAAAACCATTCATGGTCACATGCACACCCTGGTGCTATTTATAATAACTCTAAAAACAATATCAAAGAAAGTCAGTAAGTCGAAAAAAAGGGACTTGATCACTTTTATTCAGTTAAGCTAAGTACATGTGTTTTCTACGGGCACCACTAGATTGATTTAAATCTAGATAATTATTATCTGTCCATAGTGTACTGAGTTCAAACACATTCAGTACATTTTTTACACATGGCTTAGATGACTAACAAACAACAACAACAACAAAAAAATGACATTCTTATATTTTATCCACGTCAATAACATGATAAGATCCCAATACCATAATTTATATACCCAACACTCTTATAGATATTACTATTAACGTATATATTGACATACAGATGCAAGTATACTCTTGCTAATCGCTTCCAAACACACATAGTGAAGACCATTACTTGGCTATATGGCCATTAAACTTAGTTACTTAATTTGCTCATTCATTGTAATACAGTGATGATGATGATACCCACCATAGCTTTCATAATGAACACATAACAAATTTATCTTTCATGAACTTATAAACACTTTCTTAAAATCATCTTATGTTAAACTGGGATTTAATTATAATCCTCACTAGTATTTATATACATTTATGGTTATATTTACTCAAAATACTTTTATAGCTAAAACTATAACACAATCATTAATATTTACCAGTGACGATGAATGATCATCACGAATCTCACCACATGATATTCAACTTTTTATAAACCTCTATTTACTAAATATTTTAATTATTTTTAAGATTGTATTTAATGATTATTATTTATTTAGCAATGATGGTGATCATAACTCTTGGACACAACATAATTTTAACTTTTTTTATTATCAACCTCTAATTACTAAAAAAAAAAAAACTTGGTTATATGTCAAGCACAATCCTCAAACATTTTTATATGTAAATTACTATCCTATGCTTGATATTTACTTAAGCTTAATATTTACTTAACATTTACAAGTGATGATGATCAAGAGAAGCAAAAAAAAGATATAACAATATTTTTAAAAATAACTCGGAAACCAAATACATTATAATTATATTTATTCACACTTTTTTTTAATAAATCAAATTACTAAATATACAATTGACTCAATTAAATATAGAATTAAAAAAAATATCTTAATGCTATATGTGTAACCAACTAATTTTATATATCTGCTCATGTTATTACATATTTTGAAATAAGCTGACTTAATGACATAAAAAAAATATTCTATTGAATGCTTATTTAATATCTTCCTACTTATTACATATCATAAAGATAAATTTTATTTATGTAATGTGTGTGTATTTTCATGACTTTCATTCATATGCTAAACCCTACTCTTCAATTTGCTATATTTAAATTACCTATGCAAAACATATTTTTGATGAGTTGAAATAAGCAGTCATACACACACATATTCTGTGATATGTCAACATATATATTTAAAATGTATACCTCTAGATTATGGATCAATACATAAATCACATATATAAAAAAATATTATTGCAACTTTGAGCAAAAGAAAAAAAAACATTATATCAAATTTAATATGCAAAAAGATAAATAAAAAAAACATTATAAAGCATATATTGATAATTTGCTCAATTAATAAAGAACAATAAAAATATTTTAGTATTACAATGTATAATAAAGAAAATAAAAAAATAATGAAAAATTAAGTTTAATGATTTTAAACTGGGTTTGTGTTATGTTATGTAATATTGAGAATAACAATCGATAAACAAGCTCTTAATGTTTATGTATAAAAAAAAGAAAAAAAATGCTTGACTAATAGAAACTAAAAGTTTACTTTTAATAAGTAAATAAGAAAAATTTGTCTATTAAATTTTTAAATTACCCGATCCATTTTAATTCTTAATAATGTCCCAGGTTTACCGTTCTCCCAATTTATAGCTTCAACTGGTTAGTTTGTTTATTCCAATCATTTCAAAAGAGTTACTGCAAACACTTTTAGATAAATGTGAAGAAAACTTTAAAAAAAATTGATTTATAGATTCATCGAGGTTGCTTAAATGGCTTTTTACATCTTCCTTCTTCTCTTCCTTCCTCTTTTCCCTCCATTCAAAGATGATTCTTTAAAAGGCCAGGAGACAAAAAAGCCTCTCAGATAGAATCTGTGTTTGGTTTTGAACTCAGCCATTCTTTGATTATGGTAGACTGGTATATGAGTCCACAGATGGATCAGTGACTTAACCCATAATGTGGGATCTCAAAGAACAGAAACAGTGAGTTTAGCACAGCATCCTGATTATTTCTTCTTTCATAGCCAAAATATTTATAAGTATCATTTTATACTATATTAACAACTTCTTTCAAAGGATTCAGTTTAAATCCATATTTTTAGACTAACTTTTTTTTCGATGAAAGTAGTTATATAAATGCACATCTTCTTTTATGCTGATTTTAAAAGAAAAAGTCTTACATTTTCTCCTTCTTTAATTTTTTCAAGAAAAAATAATAGTTCATTCCAAGTTTACAAGAATCAAATAAAAAAAAACTGTTGCAGACTGTCTCTCTCTAACTGACCAACTCTTTAAATTTAAAACAACAACTGCATCTCTTTTTTTTAATATTAACGAATGCATCTCTCCTTTTCAATATTAATGACTGTCTTTCTTTTTTTAATATTCATAACTACATCTCTCTTTTTAATAGAAATGAATGCTTTCCTTTTTCAATAGTAAATGACTGACTTTCTATCCAATAATAAAATGACTATATCTTATTCTCTCATAGAAATGAATGAATGAATTTTAATATTTATGACTATATCCTTCTCTTTAATAGAAATGAATGAATGAATCTATTAATATTTAGCCACCCTTTATATTCTGAATTTCTGATTAAAAAGGCCACCTGTAAATATTATTTTGAGATAAAAATCAAAGTTTTACAAGCTGTGATGGTCTATCGCAATTAACAAGAAAATTAATAATTACATTTATTCCATCAAAGCATTTCCTCTTTTTTTTTCTCTTGATATCTAAGATCTAGATAATACAAAACAATAACGCTTGCAATCTACAGTCAAATATTTGTGTAAAAAAATGTTTTATGTTTTGTACTCTCACACGTGTTCATTTTATCTATTAATCTTTCTATTTCACACTAGCCTATTTTATTTTAATAAAAACTCAAGCTAAATAATTCAACACATTATTTAATAAAAAGAATAATAAATCAATATATTAAATATTATTTCTTACAACCCTATATCCATTACTACTTATTAATTTATCATCTATAAACTATAATACATGCACACATAAATCTCTATATAAAAGAAAAAAAAATTTCTAATTAAAGAATATGTATATATGTGTGAGATTGAGATACATATATGTACAATATATATGATAGCTATAGAAATTAACACTAGTTGATTAGTCAATCACACTGAAAAAATATATAATGAGGGTTAATCAACAAAATAATACATATGTTAATTCTGTACCAAGTGTTGCAATTTAATCTGTAAAAATAAATATAGAGAATCTTACCTTACTATTTACATGGATAACCTGATGTGAAGCATGTGAGCTGACCTAGATTTTATTTACAATAAAATAGAAAAATAACTAAGTGAATCATCCCCCCATTTCTTCTTTTCTAATTCTGAAAAATGAGGCTTTTAGCATCAGAGTGTGAAAATACAACATAGATAAAAAAATAAAACAATAATTTTAATTTCTTGACTAAAATAATAGTTGGATAAAGTCTATAAAATCATCGTAATAGAAATAGTAATTAATGGTTAGGCAGTTAATCTCCAACAGCAGTTTGACTCAGCAAATCATTTTCCTTGGCAAGGATAGATAGATACGGTGGTGTCTCCTGTAGTCATGTATGGTAAACACCTCAGCCCTGAGCTGATTCCTCTTTAGATATTCCAATGCTTGTTTATTTTGGACTGCAGACATCTTCTTGTGTGTCTTACAATGAAGTAGAATGAAAATAGATGTTTTATGCAACTGTTAGGAAATGACATGATTCACAATATCATGTTTTGCTTTAGTCCATCTTCATCTTAAAGTACCTTTAAATAATTATTCGTAATCATAAATTATGTTAAATAATATAGAAGCATTATATATATATTAAAAGAGTTATTTCAGTTTTGCTTCCTATTTTCAGCAGACTTAATTTTCATTTTTCTTTTTGAAAAAATTTAAAATATTAAAATTATTCGAATAATGGTCAAAACATGATTTAATTATTTCAAAATCTATAAATTATTCTTACTTTTATTTCTCACTTTCTTTCTGATGAATTTGGCAATATTTAAGGTACAATATTTGATATTAAAAACTTAATTTAAGTAAAAGAAGAAACAAAACTCCATTTTAGCATTTAAAATTTTTAATTCAATTGCTATTATCTTGCTGTAGCAGAAGTTTTTGTTGACAAAAAATACAATTTTTAAAATGTTTCTGTTTTTATGCCATTAAACGCTTAGATTTTCAGCTGCCTATTGTTTAAATGCACTTCATTCATAATAAACAAAATAGAATGATAAAATCATAGTTTTATTTTCACAGTTTTTATGGCCACCTACTTGACCTCAGGTTATCTCTTAGTCACTTGATTACAAATTACATCACAGTTTATTAATCAAATAACATATATATACAATTTTTTTTCCTATAATATTGATAGTACTAAATGATTTACTACAAAATAGTAATTTATTGTGACTTCCCAAATTAATGGTAAATATAACTAAATATATATGTGTTGTATATATATGTTAATAACAAATAAATAATCTCCCCACTATTAATGCAAGTTTCAAATGGATTGGATTCAATAAGTAGGCTAATCTTGTTAGGAATATTTGTGTTGTAAGCTATCCCTTACAATATATGTTCTAAGTTAAGATGTGTGAGCATATATATTTCCCTCTTCCATACAAGCTTTAACAAAAAAGTTTAAATTCACTATAAATATTCATACCATATAGGCCATTACAAAATTAGCCCTATATATTGGGCATCTGATTCTACATCACTTTAAAATAGAACAACAATAAATAGGCATCTTAATCACCCACAATATAAAGCAAAAAATATAATTGACAAAAGAGAAATGTCTCTAATCAAAGCAAATCTAAATCATCCATGAGCAGTTCAAGTGAGAATATCATAGATCATGAGGAAGCAAGTAAACATATACAAATTTAAATATGACTGATAAATATCTAGAAGATCATTATATATATATATATATATATATATATATATATATATATATATATATATATATATAGAGAGAGAGAGAGAGAGAGATATCAATCTTTAATTTCAGATGCTTGTGTGGCATACAATGTAAATAGGGCAAATTGCATAATAAAATCACCTTCTTTAACAATTTATATAGCTATGTGCACATTATATTAGACACACATATATTGGCCTTCATTAATGAAAATGTGGAATCATTATATCTACATCCTCAACCTTCTTAGTATTACTGTATTTTGCAGTTTGATAAATATTCTTCAGAAATTAATATCCCAATTCTATATCTTGATAATCCAAAGCAATAATTACTTTAGAGAAGCTCATAGAATCATGTGCCTTTTTATAATTTACAAATCCAAAGTATAATGCCAATTCATATTCATTGGTTTTTTCTATAACTTCTCTCAATACTTGGATGTGGTCTACTGAACTAAAATCATTTTTAAATCCAGCTTATTTTCAGATTTCTATCCAAAGTCAGCATAGCTATAGATGAGTTTTAATTATTCTTAGTAAAATTTTAAATAAAACTACACCTGGGTCTCGTTTTATGTGGTAGATAGGTTCCTCAGAAAATGCGCACAAAAGAAATCACACAAAAATAGACTTAACTTACCTTGAAAAATGGAGGATACATACTCTAATTTTCCAAAAATCACATAAAAGCAAAACAACAATGTAAAATTACTTTAAAATTCGCATAAAAAAAAAATAAGAAAATAAAATATGACTAATAAAAAATTTCAAATTTAAAAAAAAATTGATACAAGACAAACTTTTTTTACTTTTTTCATTAATTATAGTATTTAATTTTATTCAAAACAATATATTTTTATGTGTAATTTACATTTTTTTAATACATGTATGGTATTTTATCATTATTGCTATTTGAGACATCAAATTCGTCATGATGTGATGTGATATGAGATATTGTAGCTTCTCCTTAAACAAAGTCAAGTGAAAATACAACTAAAATGTTTTCCAATCGCTGTTGATCCTTCCCATTTCACTAAGCGATCTAAAATTGAAATTTTTGTTTACAAAGAAATTCATTTTCTTGGGTGTTTTTTTTCTCTCCGTTAGAGTAAACTAAAAGTTTAAAATAAAAATAAGAACTTAGACTTACGATAATAAAAAGACACTGACTCACCACTGTTGGGCAAAATTTAATTAAAACTAACAATTAAAAATTAAATTCTTATTTTTGTCTTCAATTTTTTAATTTTCAATTCCGTTTAAAAATTAAACTTCATCCTTTCACATCACCTTAATTTCAGATCACATTACATAATTTTTAAATTGTTAATTACAATTAAAAATCTGATTTTAATTGTCAAATTTAATTGTGCTCACTGCTGTTACTCACCTTTTAAAAATAAACTTGTGGACACTAAATGATTAATTGATTACGTACTCTTTTTTTAAAAAGCAAAAATAGAACATGATTTAAAATGCAAAAACAACATCATACATACTATTTTTCATCTATAATGTTTGAACAGATTTACATTATAATCTTGTAAAATTTAATGTGTATATGTAAAATGAGGAATTTCTGATTTTAAGTGACTTATGAACTTCTTTATTGCATAATAAAATCTATTACAGTACTATTATAAAGTGCTGAAAATATTGAAATTATTAGATGGAAGTCGAACTCCGATAATGCGCTATTACTTTAAATATGGTGTGAGTGCGCAAAATTTATAATATTTAAAGTAATAGTGCATTATTGGAACTCAACTTCTGATCTAATAATTTTTATCACATAAAAGAAAACAGCATACAAAGATATTAAGAAGAAACATGAATTGCATAACTTCAAAATCGCATTAAATAAATCCGCATAAAACGAGACTCAAAATCGCATTAAATAAATCCGCATAGAACGAGACTCGGGTGTAATTTCTAATTTCTTCTTTAGCATTTTTCTTAAGTGTTAATATTATTATATAATGTTTTAATCATCTGATACATCTTTATTATTTATACACTTGCCATATAGTTTTGATAACATTTTTTTATCATCTTCTTCTCTTAAAATATCGATAATAATTCTATCATTTCCTGAGAATTATCTTTTCTTCATAGATTTAATTGCATATTTCATTTTTTATTTAAAATACTTGGCAGTTTAGAAGTTGTAGTAATTATAGTATTAATTGGTTTTCTAGTTTTTTTATTATTACATAATTCTTTGAAGAATTCTTTTACATATATTATTGTGTCATATCCCTTTTCAATAATGGTTTCATTTTTTCTTCTGATTTATGAAACAAATTTTCCTCCTATACCAAGATATTATTTTATACTTTTGAGATTTTTAAGATCTTATATAGCTTTTCTTTCCAATTTACAAGTATATTTTTTATATATTATTTTTTTTAACCATTTTACAAAACTCTAAATATTCCATCTTTCATAATAGATTATTTTTGAACATTTTCTTCTTTTATTCATGCTTTGTTTTGTCTCAGCAGAAAATTTAGTGATAAATTGCTTCTTTTTGTACTAACATATTTTTCTTCCAGCTCTTCAATCAAATCAAAAACATTTTCAAAGTCTGTTAATATTTTAAGACGATTTGCAAGCTCTAATTTAAATTCAATGAAGTATCCCTGAAAGTTAGGAATATCAACTGTTAAATCTGATTTTTAATTGGTTTATGTTTTTATAGTTTTGGATTAACTTGTATCTTGCATCTCATTAATCATTTACCTGAAAAAAAATCTGATTCTCTACTTAAATGTACAAATAAACCATAAATAAATAATAGTTGAAAGGTTGTTAGTCTTTCACATGCGCGTAGTCTGATTGGCTGCCAGAGAGACTAGCAATCTTTCAATTATTACTAATTTAATACCAACATGCGATTTAAACAAATGTTATTTACAAACCATAAATTAATAAAATGAACTATTAATTTGAAAGCTATACAAAAAACATTTTTCCAAATCATTTGCTGTCTAGGAAATATTTATTTTTTAAATTAGCTATGCAATGAGAAAAAGAAAGTCTAGTATAATTCAAGTATTATTTATTGTACTCTGACATACGTGTTTTTGATTATTATCCGAAGTCTCAGTTGGAAAAAAATTATTAATATAAATATTTTCTATATCCAAAATTAATAAAAGGCTGTATATTTTTATTTTTATTACTTTATTAAGATTTTTAAGGTTTATTTGAAAGGAGTCTATTACAGTTTGTTTAAATAGTTTAGTGTACTCTGCCATACAAATTTTTATATATTTTCTGAAGTATTATTTCAAGTTTAAAGAGAGTAGAAATTATTATTTATAATTTTATGAATGTGAGAAATAAGTAAACACCTAATATTTTGTTTATTATCATTTTATTGGTTTTGAGTTGGAAATTTAAACTATAATAAAAAGAAGATATTTCCGAGTATCCAAATTTTTTGATTAAAAGAACATTCCACAAACAATATTACTACTACTACTACTACTACTACTACTACTACTACTACTACTAACTACTACTACTACTACTACTACTACTACTACTACTACTACTACTACTACTACTACTACTACTACTACTACTACTACTACTACTACTACTACTACTACTACTACTACTACTACTACTACTACTACTACTACTACTAATAATAATAATAATAATAATAATAATAATAATAATAATAATAATATTAGTAATGCGAATTAGTTGTGGAAGTCATGGATATGGGAAAAATGAACATTTTCAATCATGTATGGATTTGGATTATGGGTTATATCCTAACATTTATTGCATTTTGTTAATATTTACTATATAATTAATTTTGTCTTTGCTTGCATTTTAATTAAAAATTTCGAAAAGATATATCTTTTATAGAAATAGTTATTTTAGTATGAATATTCACATATTTCAAATGTCAGTGCCTGATTTATTATTCATGAATACATTACCATGTTTATTATTGCAAGCAATAGGTCAGAACTTATTTTGCTGTTTGGCTTTACTAGTAAGTTTAAATTTGGATTTAAATCATGATTTAATAGCATCTAGACTAATGGATTTATTTGGCTCTGCTTCCATAAAATTTGCGACATTGAATATTTGAACTATTCAAAATAAGCTTTTTATATTTGGATTTATAATTTATTATAGTTTTAATTGGGATGTTAAGGCAATTGTGAAAAATCTAGTTTATTGTTTAATAAAAATGCTTTGCTACATATGACTAGTTAACTATAATAAAACTAATAACACATGACATGACTCTAGCTTACATAAAGTTGTTCAGTAAAAAATTCTTTTTTTTATCATGCATGTGTTACTTAATGTAATGCTGATTATCAGTATTACCATCTAGCATCTATTGATTACTTAAGTTGGTACTAGATGGCAAAACTGTGATGAAGAAAAAAGAATTTATTAAAATCCAGTATATTTAAGATATTAGTGTTAGAGATTTTTATCCTATTTACCTATAATTATTGTTATATTTAAATACATGTGTGTGTTAGCCCTACAAGCATATACACACACTTTTTTTTTAATAATGAAATTAATACAAAAATCATACAATATTTGGTCGGTTTTAAATTTGGAAAATATGAATATAATAATAGTACTAATGTAACAATTAAAATTCTTTATTATTTTTGATTCGTTAAAAAAGACAAAAATTCAATAATTTTATTTTTCTTCCTTTTTTTTGAAAATAATTAATTCTGAATCATGTGTCTATTTTTAAATGGTTGTAAATAAGATAAATTGTTATTAAAAATCTAATCGTGTTTTATTAAGCACATACAAAGTTTTATTTATTTGATATCATTGCATTGTGGATCTCCATTGCTTTATCATGTTGCAGTTTTAAATTCTTTGGATAGCATCATGATTAATGGATGGAATTCAAACTTTATTTTGATACTCCTTTATTTAAATTCTTCGATGAGTTATATTGTGCTATATTGTTAGGTAATTAGGACGAATAAAGTTTGCATTTAATACAATATGCTCATTAAACTATTTATAAAAAAATTCCTTTTTAGTTAATAGTTATTTAACAATTTTAAGATTTATTTCATTAATTTTCAAAGATTTTTTTAAAATTATTTTTGTCAATAATGTTTAATATTAAATAAAATATTTTGTATAGAAAAACTAGCAGATGAGAGAGAGAATATGGTCTCCTCTTCAATCATTTCACATAAAATAATTAGCTACTGCCTTAATATATATGAGGGTATGAATATATTTAATATTAAGAGAGAGTATGAATATATATTTACATACATTTATTAATCTTTTCACGGATGTTCACAGAAACTATCTATTGGTGTTGCAATCTACAATGTATGCTTTTAATAGCTGAAATCTATTTGGAATATGTAAAGATAGAAATTTTAAGTAAAAAAATGTATAATTTATTAATTCTAACTAAAATATCTTGATATCAGGAGCAACTGGGGCTCCAAAATAATGCAAAGAGTTTCCAGCCGTTTACAGACAATATCTGAGAATCTAGTTACATTATTCTGAGGTAAAGATACTCTGCTGCACTTGCGAATCAATGTTTTTTTTTTTTTATATTGTAAAAAGAAAACAGTAAGTTTACATATAATCTGTTTTATTTATTTATTTATTTATTTTTCATAAGCTATTTCTCAAAATAATAACATAGCGTGTCTCAAAGAAGACAAGGGCAATAGACTGGTATTGTTAGACTACAAAGATTATATTCAAAAAATGACCATGCGAATTATAAAATTGCAATTTGAATAGATCAACATATATAATACAAAATATTTTAAGGATAAATTTGTCTCGACAATATTGAGGAGAAACTTTGTAACAAATCATATACATGTTTAGAATACTTTGCAATGTACTCGGCCGCTTTATCACGGTGCATTTTTACTAATATGATGCTGCATAAAGCAGCAAAGAAATAGCTGTTTGATTGATGGAAGACATTGGATTTGGCACATATACAATCGAATCGTCTTTTAAGTGTGTGGATAAAATTTAAAAAATCAATAAGAACTACAGGTTAGTCTCATTAGATATATATAAAAAAAAACTTTACGATTGCCTCGTGATTTCATTCAAGACATCTTGCAGCAAATTAACTACAATTCATATCAAAAAGAGTTTATAATAAAAGTCTTAAAATGGATTGATAGGCAAATTGTAGCAATAGCCAAGGCTGAATTTTAAAAAATTGAGAGCCATTGGCCAATGGGGTTACCATTAAGTAGTATTGTTTGTAGCATTGTTCTGTCTAAGTTTGAAAATAATCTCTTGTCTAAATATTAAACTCCTTCACCTAACAATATTTACATGCTATATGTAGATGACACATGTTTATATGTGTGGTGGAAGATCAGATCAACAATATATGGATGGAGCTCAAAAATACATCAGCTCTGGAATGAACTATTGAAGTAGAAAACAATCATGGAATCAATTTTCTGAACATGTATATCCAGAAAAATAAAAATGAAATTAATTTTAAAATGAAGCTAAAACCTTTACAAATAAGGAGAACCATTTATCCTATGTCAAAAGTCCCAATAGAACATAAACTGACTGGCTTTAAATGTTTCTTATATAGAAACAAAAATCTATGCAAGTATAAGGCAAATAGAAAAAAACAACATAAATGCATACATTAAACAATCTAATAATGTTTGGTTATAATCATAACACACTTATTAAAACAGTTGGAAAATTTTATACCAAAGTAAATAAAGTTAAAAACATTAATAATATGTGTAAAGTGTGAATAAGCCTTCCTTATGTCCCACATATATCAAATAACCTTAGAGACTTGTGCTAACACATACATGGTTAGTTTTAGATTACTGCCTTCTCTTAATAATTTGTTAAACAATACTAAAGACAAGATATCTGTGGAGCATGCTCCTCAGATGATCTATAAAATTGCATGGGCCAAACCTTCCTGAAACTCTGTGCATTATGGAGATTCTCATGCAAATAGATCCATGAGAATTGTCCACATGCATATTTGTACAATAGAGCTAAACAAAAGACTGAATACAGATTGATATTTCTTGATTGTAAATGTTCCATGGGTCATACATTTTCTCCATCAAATGTTAGAACAATTTTTTTCAGAAAGAGGCAATAGGAAAAGAGATTACAAAGGGACTTGGGAAATTACAAAAGATCCACATTCGATCAACAAAAAGAATTTATGTGTTCCATTGTCCAAAAAATGAAATATTAAATTGCCTTATTTGCATATTGAGCCACATTTATATATTGTATTGTATCAATTATATAGACATATCTATATTGTATAACTTTATTCAGCACTATGATTCTGGCAGTGTTTTGCAGAAAGTTGGCTCAGTGCAATTAATTAGTTTATGTTTATTAAAATATACTTTTTCATTTGAACTTGAAGTCAATGAGTGCTTTAGAATTAAATATTTGTTTCTAAATAAATATGTGATGTTTACATTTATATTTTAATTTAATATAATAGTTTTTAGAAGAAAATTACTCAACAGAAAATGCTTTAATGTCAAACAATAAATAAATGAACTAGAAATATCTTCAAACAAGGCTTTTATTTTTGTTATTATATTTTTGTAGTTAAAAATAATTATAAGTTGAATTTTAATATTCCAAAATAGTTTTCATTATATAAACTTATAGTTTAACAAAATAGTTCTTAAATATATAGATCTTTTACAGAATAATTTTTTTCAATAGAATATATTTTTATCCTGAAAACTAAACTAAAGGCTGTTGTTTTGATCACTTATTTTTATATTTTAATCTTTTTTAGTCACAAAATTGATGTTTTTAAAAGTAATTTTGTTTATTGAATTTTTATTTTTAACAAAATTTGTAAAAAATGGAAAGGTAAAATAGAAAATAAATTATTTTTGTTAAAATAATATATAACCATGAAAAATCTAAAAATCATATATTTTGTAAAAGTGCTTAACAAAAACTGTTTAATCACATTAAAGTTGTTAATCTATATTTTAAAACTAATATACTGCTTAAAAATTAGTACCTGACAAGAATCTTTGCCTCCTTGATCAAGACCAGCACAAATCATACCAGGAAATATATTACCATCTCCATATGCTGCAGAACATTTCTGAGTACCAACAATTGGTATAGTCACCTTTTGAAGGGTATTAGATCCTGCACCACCTAGTTTTAAATAGTTCACATTATAATTTTTGTTTTAGTTTTTAGTAATTTAGTTTTATAAAATTATTTTTTATCTTTGATAAATTAATTATTATTCAAAGATAAATATGGAAATATTTAATATATTAGTTTTCCCTTGTTTATTTTTCCTCTTGGACTGTCTTAATATTCATATTAACTTTTATATATGGTTACTAGAGAAAATTTGTATAGATTTAAGACTGTCAATTAGTAATTGATAGTTTCCTAACAATATCAAATATCAAGTTATCTCTCTTGTTTACATGGATATATCTCCATGACAATATTTAATTTAATATTATGTTGCAATAGAAAAATTGTTCTATTACATTTATATATTTTACATCATTTAATTTAATGGGATTAATTCAACTACATTTTCAAATATGTTGCAACTAATTTTTTTTGCGATAGTGATTATACTTTGAGAATTATCATCTCTCTGTATCTATAACCTTATTTTTCTCAATTAAAAGATTATTTAGTATAAGCAGCTTTATTTGCACTTAAATAGATGCATTTAAAATGAATGTCATTACCAGTGTAAAAATAACTATTCTTATTCATATATTATGTTAAAATTTTCCCATACTAGCATTTTTGGTTAATAGTTGAGTGTCAAGCACAGACATTTAAAATAATGATTACATATACATAAACATCTTTAAAAAATATATGAATACCAAATTGAAATGCACTCACATGTAAAAATGGGACTTAATTGAGAATAAACATTTTAAAAAAATAGTAATACTGTAATTTATTAACATTAAAGTAAATACATTAATATCATCATATTATAAATATTAAATCCATAATACAATAATAATTCTAAAGTTTTAACAGATGTATTTGACAGATATATTCATCCTTTTTTCATAAAAGACTATACTTTAATATCTATTTTTGAATATTCCTTAATTTATCTTAAAAATATTATTCCATTAATGTAGGAATATTTGTATATATGTCAGATGCATTCTATCTTATATATAATATAGTAGAAATACTTATAAATAAATTTACTGGGAGAGAAAAAAATATATAAAGTTTCTCCTCTTTTATCAAACTCTGTTCTTTTTGCGTGATGAAGAAAAAATTCATAATCCTAAAATGTATTAAAATAATAATCAATGCTATATCAGTTTTGCTGCAACATATTTCTCAACAGACTTGTATCAAGCTATGATTCATTAACCAATAGCAATAAAATTATTTTTATATAATAAAAAAACATTATTTATATTAAAAGTAGTCATCATCAGAATCATCATCAACCATTATCAATCCACTGCAGAATGAATGTCTCTCCAAGTTTAATCCATCTTCTCCGATCTTTAGTTTCTCTTCTCCACATCACCTCTGCACACTTTCTTATTTCATCCATATGTCTCACATGTGGTCTCTTTCTGGGTCTTTTACAATCTCTTGGAATCCAGTTTAAAATTTCAATTGTCTGTCTATTATCATCTCTTCTATTAATATGTCTAGCCCAACTCCACTTCAATCTTTTAATTTTTTCTATGAGGACAGTAACACCTGTTTGTTCTCTTACCCATACATAGCATTTTCAATCTCTTCTTGTTACTCCCAACATACATCTCTCCATACTTTTTTGAGTGGTCTGAAGTCTCTATATTGCTCTTCTACTAAGTGTCCAAGTCTCAGATCCATAAGTAAGAACTGGTAAAACACATTTGTTAAAAACCTTCCTTTTCAAACACATAGGCATATTTCCTTTTAGTATCAAGTTATTTCTACCAAAAGCACTCCAACCAAGTTTAATTCTATGATTAATTTCCTCCATTATGTTTCGATCTGTATTAATAATCTGACCAAGGTATTTGTAGCTATAAACTTCTTTTAATTCATCATTATCAATCTTTATTTTCATATTTTGAGCAAATCGATTAAACATTACTTTAATCTTTTTAACATTTATCTTTAGTCCTACTTTCATCTGATAACTCCTGAAACATTTCCTGCAGCTCTGAAGCATTATTTGCAAAAACAACTACATCATCTGCAAAATCTAAATGACTTAAATAATCTCCATTTACTTTCACTTCTTCAGTTTCCTATTTTAATCCACAAAATACTTCTTGCAGCACTGCTGAAAAAGTTTTGGAGATATGGAGTCACCTTGTCTTACACCTTTCTCAATGTTGACTTTCCCAGTTGTTGCATTTTTATAAATATTCTTTAAAATATGACAATATCCTGGATCTATATCTTGATGATCCAATGCTTTAATCACTGAAGAAATGTTTATAGAATCAAATGCCTTTTCATAATCTACAAATCCAAAACATAATGTCAACTCATATTCATTTGTCCTTTCTATAACTTCTCTCAATACCTGGATATGATCTACTGTACTAAAACCACTTTTAAATCCAGCTTGTTCTCTTGGTTGGTGGAAATCCAATGTTCTCTGTAGACGAGTTGTAATTATCTTGGTAAAATTTTTATATAAAACTGATAAAAGGCTGATAGGTCTGTAATTTCTAATATCTTCTTTATCACCTTTTTTAAATATTAATATTATTACTGCATTCTTCCAATCATCGAGTACATCTTTATCATTTAGACATTTGATATTTAACTTTGCTAAAAAAAAATGTATTTCTTCACCTGTTTCTTTTACATATCAATTATAATTCTATCATTACCTGGAGCCTTTTCTTTCTTCATACATTTAATTGCACGTCTTACTTCTTCATTTAAAATTCTGGGCAATTGGGAAGATGTAATAGATATAGGATTATTTACTTTATTTTAGTGTCGTTATTATAAGCTTGAATAATCAGCACAAGATGATAATATTAGCCTTTTTATTGGTTTGTATCATCATTTCTATTTATTTTACACTATTTAAGTTAACAAACTTTTCATAGGCCTTATATGAAAACTTTGTTTTAAAACAGACCATTCAAGATTTAAAAAAAAACAAAAACATTAGAATCTTGTGTAACAAATAAGATCGTTTGTAAGAATTGAATCTGTATTACAATTACCCTAATGGGAAGTATAGTTAAATAGCACAATTAATTTAGCTTGGTTTATTTCACAGTGTAAAATATGGATGTCACAATTGGGTTATTTCATTACAATTGTCCTGTGACTTTTAGCATAATGGTAAAGTGGCAGGCTGAAAAATTAAAGATTTTTAAATCAATTTGTCACTTCTGATGTTCAGACATGTTGTCAACTTACTGCTAACATTAACATAATTACAATTTAATAGCGATTATTATTTATGATACATTCAAATATTAGCAAAAGCTGGAATTAAATATGAAGTATTTATAAAAATATTAATATATTATAAATTTGTACTTATAAAATCTGATCAAGCTTTGGAATAAACAATGGAATATTATTTTATATAAAAGATCGTTTAAGACTTTTCATTGTTGATTATAATTTATCCAAAGGTTGTTAAGGATTTTTTTTGTTTTTATTTTGCTTTGCAATATAAATATAGGTTATTTAATTCATTTATTGTATCCCATTTAATTAAAAAATTTAAATATTATTTATATGTCTGTGAATAACAGTATAGAAATTATATTATTAAATTTATTTACAAATTAAAAAAAAAACTTTACCTTCCCTAATTGCTCCCCATCCGGTAACAGTTACTAAACTTGATTCTGCGGGAGAACTGGTTGCCAAACTGGCAAAACCTATGAATTGATTGTTTTCAGGCACTGGAGAACTTAGTTGTAAAAGTGCAATATCGTTTTCAATAGTCCCAGAATTGTATTTTTCATGTTTTATTATCCTGGATACTGAAACAGTAACTTCTCCTACTTGTGAAGCTTTTAAATCATTTAGCCCAGCTTTAATTTTAAGAGTGGAAGCACTTCTTCTACAAAAATTATAGAACAAAATAAATTATTCGTAAACTACTGGGCATATTTTAATCGTTTCTTTGTTTTTTGAAATAGATTTATAATATGTAAATATTCTTCAAAGCGCAAAAATATTAAAATTAGCTTAGATAAATGATTTAATTAAATACTTTTACAAATTGCTACAATTTAACATACCCATCAACGCAGTGAGCTGCTGTGACAACCCAAGTAGGACTGATTAAAGAACCACCACAGAAGTGACCAGAAGACAACCAACTCGTACGTTGTAACGATACCTTATAAATAAATATACATTAAAAATCAATTAATAAACAAATAACAATTGTATACATTTTTATTTTGTTTTCCAAATACGATTATAGAGTAATAATTCAGCGCGCGCTTTGGATTTTGAGGTCCCCAGCAGACATATGAGTGGGGGGGGGACAGTAAATAAAAAAGTGAATAAATAAATAAAATATTTATTTTTAATAACAAAAAAAAAAACACATATACAACATTTATTTTTATCTAAATACAAACTATCAGCAGTTTATCCGTTTATAAAAACGTCAAACGGTGAGACGTTTGGAAATTTGGCGCGCTTCATTTCAAAAGTAAGCTTTAGTTTTATGAACTTGAACCAAAGGGCGGTTTCTCAATCTATTTTATTAATGTGTAAGACATGTATTGTGTTGTTGGTTAAAATACGGTAATTCTTTGCGGAGCTCCAATAGTCCCCGAAACCCCGGGCATACACCCTATTGATCAATCTTAGGGATGCTACTATAATCATTTATATCTTTATTCACAAATTTTAATACGAAATTATTTGTGATTTTAATACATTTACACAAGGTTTTTATTTTTTATTTGTTTTTACTGCGATTTTTATTTTTTAATATTGTATAAATTGTCTAATAATCAGTGATACTTCATTATCTTTATGTGTAACAAATAGCGTACAACTAATAATGTATGTTGTCGTAGAAGATGTTTATTATTTTAAACTTTCAATTCGAAGGGATTATTTGCGCACTGAATCATAATCATGACTTTTAGTTACTATAATATTTATTGCAGTGAGAACTAATTCAACTCTGATAGCGATTAAAAGGAATAATCATGGCGGCTGTATTCGACTTAGAAAGCTAAAATAGTAACCATTTCATTTAAGAAATAATTATTTTCTTCCTTAACTGAGTTTATTACAAAAGCACTCATATATAAATGTATTAAATTTCATTAAATTATATATATAACAAAGTTGTGCGTGTATATATAAATATGCTCTACAAGTAATTGATGATTTAAAAAATAAACGGTTCCAGTTTTTAATTGGGTTCACTGCATTTTCGATGCAGTTTTTAATTGGGCTTACTTCATTTTCGGTGCCGAGCACCACAATGATAGCTAATCTTTAATTAAAGCTGTGTAAGAATAGCTGTGATTATTGTATCTCAATTAAAAATTGGAATGTTGTTTATTTTTTAAAACATTAGGTACTTCTAAAATATATTCATATATATATATATCAACGTTATTATATATATTAAGATAAACAGCTTTTAACTTAAAAAATATCCCACTACAGAGCAAAGACCTCGTTAATAATCTCTCATAAAAAGACAGTGAAGAAGGCATTATCCTTGTTTTGAAATGGCAGACAGTCTTACTTTTAGAAGAAGTTGCCTTATGCATGTGCATTTCTTTATAGAAAGAGAGGTACGAATATTTATAAATCATGTTTTTTTATTAAAAATATTTTATTTCAAAGTAAAGTAAAAATTAAGTAGTAACTTTAAAAACTTTGATATATCTCAAATATCGAGATGTCACCTCAAAGCTTTTATGATATATTTTTGAATTAAAGGGTCTTGCTTGATATTGTACAGTAAAATGAAAGAAAATGATTTCTGCGCTATTCAAAATAGTTATTTTTAGGACAATTTTTTTTTTTAGTGTTCTTGAGCATAATTTTGAATTAATTTTTTGTTTAAAAAAATAGTTTCAGAAACTATCACATTCCCTTAGTTACCTATATAAACTTCTTATACAGAAAAAAAAAAAGTTATATGTGAATAGTTTCACATTTGCAAAATATTTAAATGTAAAAATTAGAAAAAATTTATTTTTTAAAAAAAATGATTTTTTTTTAATATTTCAAAACTTTACAATATTGTTTAATATATTTTATTTATTGATTAGTTGTACCTGGGGCTTAACTTGCATTAGTAGAATAAAAGAATACAACACAATATATCTGCTCCCAAGCAACTGCAACTTCTATATTTAAATATTAGTTGAATAAAATAATAATGCATAAGTTTTACATCAGTTATACTACTGAATATAATCACCTTTTAAGACTTTAGTTTAAATATAATTTTTACATGATAAATTAATTAGTATTATTAATTATTAAGCATGCATTCTGATAAATATGATATATCCAAAATGTGTCAAAATGCCCTTAAAAATATTTAATGAAGTTGATTAATTATACAAAATGATTATTTGTAAATAATAATTAGTTTCATGAAATTTGTTCATGCCATGATATTTAAAAGTTATAATATAATATATTTAAATATGCATTTTTTCTAAGAGATGTATTATTAATAATTTTTATTCTCTTGATTAAAATCGTGCATTGCTAATTTAAATAATTGCATATAATATTCATTTGTATATAATAATTAGCACTTCAAGAGATACAGTACCTGGCATTCTATTTCTAATTTGCAATACATATATATTTTTAATATATATATATACACCTGGGTCTCGTTTTACATGATAGATAGGTTCCTCAAAAAACACGCACAAATGAAATAGCACAAAAATAGACATAACTTACCTTGAAAAAGGGGGATATGGACTGTGATTTTTCAAAAATCGCTTAAAAGCAAAGCACCACCGTAAAATTACTTTAAAATTCGCGCAAAAAAAATAAGGAAATAAAATATGACTAATAAAAAATTTCAAATTTGAAAAAAATTGATACAAGACAAACTTTTTTTAACTATAATATTTAATTTTATTCAAAACAATATATTTTTATGCATAATTTACAGTAATTTATACATGTTTTAATTATTATCACTATTTGCCGTTAAACAGGTTCATTTGCAAACTGGTAAAAAATCAGATTCTTCACAAGAGGAAATACAACTAGCGCCAACATCACTCTCATGTTGTGTTAATGGTTTTCTGGTGACAACATAGTTAGTAATTAATCTAACAACTAAAAATTAAATTCTTATTTTTGTCTTTAATTTTTTAATTTTCAATTTTAATTGTGCCCACTGCTATTACTCACCTTTTAAAAATAAACTTGCTGACACTAAATGATTAATAATTGATTACATTCTTTTTTAAAAAGCAAAAACAGAATGTGATTTAAAATGCAAAATTAACACGCACAATGTTTGAACAAATTTACATTATAATCTTGTAAAATTTAATGTGCATATACATAAAATGTGGAAATCATGATTTTAATTTCATTATTGCATAAAATCTTACTATTATAAAGCACTGAAAATGTTGAAATTACTAAGATGAAAGTTGAATTCCAATAATGTGCTATTACTTTCAATATGACGTAAATGCGCAAAATTTATTATTTAAAGTAAATAGCACATTATTGGAGTTCGACTTCCGGAGAAGCGTAAATCGCATAACTTTAAAATCGCATTAAATAAATCCATGTAAAAAGAGACCCAGGTGTATATATATATATATAAAATAAATAAAATGTCCTTTAATTAAAAACAAAATTGTAATTATAATTGAAATAATAAATTTAACGGTTTACAAACTACAAATGATTCTTAAATCCGCATTAAGTACTTTCGGTTAATTTCTTAAACCTGCCTCAACTGCCATTAAATTCAAAAGAAAAAAAAGTAGAAGCAAACATCATCAATTCAAATTCCATGAATCTCATATTTTAATGTTAGCAGCTTGTCGATTTATTAAAACATGTAAATATAAATTGAAATTTGATTTTGAAAATGTGAAAATTCTTCATGAAGAGAGAAACCATAGTAAAAGAAAAATTAAAGAGGCAATTTTTATTAACAGGAATAAAATGCATTTAATATATCGACAAGCTGCTAATATTAAAATATGAGATTCGTGGGATTTAAATTGATGACTTTTGCTTCCGCTTTTTTTTTTTTTAATTTAATGGCAGTTGAGGCAGGTTTAAGAAATTAACTGAAAGTACTTCTGTGGATTTAAGGATTGTTTTTAATAGTTTGTAAACCGTTAAATTTATTATTTCATATATATATAAAGAACTTGAACCCAGACTTTTAAGCTCACTACCATTATCCAATCCATCTTATATAACTGATACACATGATCACATACTTATGAAAAAGATAAATGATCTCCAATATATGTATTTCATCTGTTGTCCAGATAACCATCTTCCACACATATTACAATCCAATGCTCAGTTTATATGAAGATAGGAAATCTTCAAACTTTAATGGACAAGCTTCAATCTTTTCCACCCTCCACTCTTCAGCCATTCTTTATCATTAAAAATCCAATGGCTGAGGAGTTGAAGGGTGGAGAAGATTGAAGCTTGTCCATTAAAGTTTGAAGATTTCCTATCTTCATATAAACTGAGCACTGATTGTATATGTGTGTGGGATATTGTGACCTGGATCAACTGATGAATGCTGGTTCAGCATGAATTACACATATATTAGAGATCATTTATCTGTTTTACATGTATGTGATCATAGAGTGGATAGTTGTAGGGAGCTTGAAAGTATAAATTCATTCTAATTACATTAAGTTTGGTATAGGCAATATACATATATTTAAATATTATATATTCAGTCTTTA
Source organism: Epiperipatus broadwayi (assembly GCA_028023455.1). Lineage (NCBI taxonomy): Eukaryota > Metazoa > Onychophora > Udeonychophora > Euonychophora > Peripatidae > Epiperipatus > Epiperipatus broadwayi. The sequence continues at coordinate 21,028 of JAQFVV010007217.1, read as the reverse complement.
TTTTGCCCATCCCTCTTCTGTATATTTAAATGGACATATTAAGGTCCTATATGAGAGGAGTCAGAGTGACTTAAAGTCAACATGGGTATGACAATAATATTGGTATCGATAAGGGCTTTGAGCATTCCATTATCAGATTTTTAATGATATGGATGGTTGAAGAGTTGGAGTGTGAAAATTGAAGCTTGTCCATTAAAGTTTAAAGATTTCCCATCTTAATATAAACTGAGCACTGATTGTATATATGGTGAGAGATTGAGACCTGAACAACTGATAAGTGCTGGTTTAATATAAAATACATATATTGCAGATCATTTATCTTTTTCCTGAGGGTGGTCATGTGTATCTGCTGTATAAGATAGAATGGATAGATGTAGGGAGATTGAAATTCTGAATTTAAACCCTTTTTAATCACATTAAGTTTAGTATAGACAATATATATATATATATATATATATATATATATATATATATATATATATATATATATATATATATATATATATATATATATATATATATATACCATAATCATGAATTTCTAATTTAACTAATAAATATCATTGTGTTAACATATGGAGAGAGGAGATATGCTAATTCAAACTCCAAGGGTATCTGATGCTGTCCATGCTGCTAGATAAAATACTGTCTAATTATAAGATAGTTGTGGTTTTCTTTATGCATTGACAAAGGTAGCTAACTGTTTATTATTTTCATGCTTGTGTATATTTTAATGAGTAAGCTTCATTAACAAATATTTTTAATAATGGCAATAATTGTAATAAGTGTATTGAAGTAAAACAGTGACTGGTTTTCTCTACAAGTTTCCTGGAGTGGCATCTCTGAATCAATACATATGTTGCATAAAAACATACTTTACCTATTCACTACAAAAACTAGAAGATATTAGCATGCCTAGATCATAAATTCTGACTTAAATTTCATGGTATGCTTCATATATTTGTAGATCTTCTTGCCTTCTGAAACACTTATAAAAATGCCCCGATGTTTAGCTACTGATGAAGAGTAAAAAAGACAAAACTTAATTCATTTCCTCATTTGAATGCATCCAACAAAAGACAAAAAAGAATCATAAAGTTTGGATTCTTTCTTGGTATATCTCACCAGTATGCTTTTTTTCATACCTTCTATTCAAAGCTACTTTATGTACTTTTATTTTTCAAATATTTTTTGATTCTAGCTTTAATATCTTTCATAACAACTTTTAAAAGATTTGTTTGTCATAAACATTCTGCACATCTGTATAAAGACTGGTTCCCATACCAGAATAAAAAACTTATAAACTTAATTATGTGTAATTATTACATTCTATTAATCATTATCTAATGTACTATTAATCTGCATGATATTTTTTTTCTATTCATGATGAATCCCTTTAAAATATTTATATTTATATAATAAAAAATGTATATTTAATGTAGTTGTTTTTAACTAGAGACTAAAACCATGAGAAAAAAATGTAAACTCTCAATACTCTGTATTGACTAGGGTGCCAGTCAAAATCATATATTCATTCAACAAGACCAATAATCCAAGCAAAAGTACCTTGAATCCAACCATGCACAAGATACATATGTCAGGACAAGGATGAATCCTAACCTATTTGCCTAAACTATTGCCTCTCTGACTAATGGATAACGTTTGTGATGACACTAGCAATGCTTGGTTTTATTCCGTCCCAGCTGGAGGTTATGGTTTCCATAGAGACTCAAAATAATAAAGGGTTTATATGAAAAGTCAATGATTTAATGGATTCTGACGATTGCAGAACGGTACAGATTTGATTTGATCATTTACTGATCATTTACTAATGGTTTGGACCGTAATAATGATAATTCTTTATGGCAACATTACACAGAAGTGAATTTAAATCAAAGAAATATTTAAATAAGTAGAGTAATTAATCTTAGAGATTAAGAGTGATGACAAACTAAGCTTATTTAAAATAACAATATTATAGGAATTTATTAAGGAATTTAGTACAAAATAAGTAGTCTTTGTTTATACAACTTGATTATTTTCTTTAATTCGTTTTGATGCGGCTTAGACAAACAATGTAAAAGTTTGTTAATTGGTCGGCCAAAACCAATCAGCAATAAAATATTATTAGCCCTCTTCAAGATATTACAAATAAATCTGTTTTATATATATATTACAAGACATGAAAGATGGGCATTTAAAACACTAATACACTTAAGGTTATTTGTATATAATGAGTGTGGGAAGCAAAATAGTTCTTGAATAAATAATTGACAATTCTACAGTCAGATTTAAATAATTACTAAATTTGTTTGTGAAGGATGTGCCATCATGTCAGAGAGCATTTCAGGTTTGCTAAATAAAGATATAAAATGATGAAGAAGGCAATATTCTATTATAGATTATAACAAAAATAAATGAGGTCTGTTATGAAACTGGGTGGCTTTGCTAAAGGAAATTCCTGATATGTACAGGTAGATAAGAGAAATGTTGGCCCTCCAACCAAAGCATGTCTCTGAATAATAATAAAATATTTTGATGTGCTGTACTTCCCATACACATCTTAAATGGCAATGCCTGAAAAGAATCCCTTGGTATGAACTATGTCTACTTTGAGGGAGTGTGAAAGATTGGACTGGTCATAGTTAAATTTCCAAAGGTCATGAGGAGTAAGTAGCAAAGCAAAATAATAATAAATGAATGGTTGTAACTATAAGTACATAATGCCTTAGACATATATAGGTAGATAATGTATCACTAACAAAATTAATAACTTAATTTCTAATTAAACTATCTCCCTGCAATAATGGAAAGTCCCAAAAAACTTTAGGCCTTTACTAAATGGATCATAATTTACAATATAAAAGGACGGCAAGAATTAAAACTAAAATATAAATTGCTTTCCACACTTCCAAATATTTCATTTATCAATAAAGTTATTAAATAGTTTATGAAAGATTACAAAATAAGACTTTTAATTAACATAGACAGGGCATTGAATATCAAACTCACTTCTGATGAAGTTTGACAATATAAAGCATAATAAATTATACATCAAATTTTTTTTACTATTTTTGACAAATAATATATATATGTATGAAACATATACTGACAAAACGCTATAATAGATTTTACTTAATTGATTCACTAAAATTCTTTATTCTTTCAGAAATGATTACAGGGCTATTTTAAATTGGAGGCAATAGTAAGATACTTTTAAAATAATTTCAATCATAAATAAATTTAAAATGAATTTATAATATAAAAGGTACAAAACTAAACAAGCTTTTCTATTAATTAATTTACGGGAAGTAAGTGTCCTGTAATGATTTTGACTGGAAAATTAAGAGGGAGAGAATTTAAAGTTAATAGCTCATTGAATTTCGTACTTGGAAATTTCAGTAAATCAAATATTCTAAATAAACCAACAAAATTAATTTAATTTGCCGCATCAAAATAATGTATGATTTTATAAGAATTGATATTTTAAATTTAATAAAATTAAAAGACGCATTTTAATTAAACCAAGCCGTATAAACATCACACAGATATATAAAATATAAATTAGTATTGATTTGGAAAACAAGTAAAATGGAATCAATGGCTTGCGGCAAATTGGACGCTACCTCAGAATCAATCAGTAGGCATTCCATGGCTGGAAACAGACATTTATACAGTCAGATTATAATTATAAATTTATTAAACGCACATTGATTACGTAAGTAATATTTACTGAGGCTATAACCTCGATAATATGTCTATAAAATGCGATAGTAGGGACCTCTACAGGTGTTTTAACCACAATCTTATGCTATGGAAGAAAAGAGGGGAACCCAGGGGGAATCCTTCCTTACTTCAACCTACTTTCTATTTAAATAGGTGAAGCTGAAGTGGTTAGATCTGCGAGCGCGAAGCTATTCAATACTTCACTGATTAAGTCCACATTTCTTATTACACATTAATACTCGCGAAATCTTTTGATTTACAATGAGTCAGTGGAAAGATTTTATATTTAGAAATCTATTACAGTAATTTAAAGTTGTAATTATAAATTTATTAAACGCACAGTAATATTTACTGAGGCTATAACCTCGACAATATGTGTATAAAATGCGATAGTAGGGACCTCTACAGGTGTTTTAATCAATGTGTGTTTAATAAATTTATAATTACAACTTTAAATTACTGTAATAGATTTCTAAATATAAAATCTTTCCACTGACTCATTGTAAATCGAAAGATTTCGTGATTATTAATGTGTAATAAGAAATGTGAACTTAATCAGTGAAGTATTGAATAGCTTCACACTCGCAGATCTAACCACTTCAGCTTCACCTATTTAAATAGAAAGTAGGTTGAAGTAAACAAGGGTTCCCTCTCAGTTCCCCTCTTTTCTTCCATAGCATAAGCTTGTGGTTAAAACACCTGTAGAGGTCCCTACTATCGCATTTTATACGCATATTATCGAGGTTATAGCCTCAGTAAATATTACAGTCAGATTATTTGCAGGCTTCCTCAACACAGACATCCTCTGGTTAGATGTTTAAGCACTGGAAAGGCATGGATGAGTTGGTGGAACAGACCTCAGAGAAGCAAATGACCAATCTTTTCACCCCGTCATTTCTTTAGGCATGATATATATATATAGAGAGAGAGAGAGATTAATCACTTCTCTCCAGTAAACTCAATAATAATCCCTCTTATCAAAGATCCACTATTTATGTGATCTGGCTTTATCTAAAGGATTAAATCTACACTGACCGCCACCAATTGTAATCACTCTAAGCAGTTCTCTGAGGTTGGAGCCTGCTTTGGAGGGAAAATCTCTAACTCTGCATGAACATGCCCCAAGGGTTGATTTGATAATTAAAAAAAACAACAAGCATATTAAGTTTATCAGTCATTGTACAAACAAAATCTATTTAATTAAGGTTTAGATTAACAAAAATGTAGATTTTATTCAGAAAAATTTTAGGAATTTGGTACAATGACTTTCAAACATATTTGACATAAACTTAAGCAGAAATTTACAAAATATTTCTTAAAAATATTACATTGTTTAAATAATGTATTCTCAAGTGTATATTGATTAAAAGATAAATATAAAATGTTACCCACTAATTAATTGAAGAAAATGAACTTTAATAAAGAATTTGAAATATTTGTAACATTTTATAGATATCTAGGATTCAATTACATATAAATGCCAATTTAATAAAATAAACATAGTATACATTTTTACTAATATAAAATGATAAACTAATATAAAAAGGTTAGTTTTAATTATAAAATAAGATTAATGAAATATAAAAGATTATAATATTGCTTAAAATATACTACCACCTAATATGAGATGGGTGTCAGTCAATAAGGATGGGGTTCAAACCCAGACTAGTGCTGATGACATTGGCACTTCATATCCCTAGACTTGGGGAAAAAAACAACAAAAAACATTTTACTTGGATGTCCAGTGACAATAGAGGCTGACCAAGGGTTTGCTGACCAAGGTTTATTATATTATTATTGGAATGGTAACTGTATTGAGATCTGCAAGCCTTTAGTTTCTTCTAAATTTATTACTCTGCTGAAATTACAATTCTTAAACTATCATCCTATTAAACGATTTATTTTCTTAGAAATTCTTTCTTATCTTCCTCATTCTACTAACTTTAGTCTTCCTACTTCATTTAGTTACTATTAGGTAATAGTCCTTAGACAAGATTTATATATCAATAGTCTAGCAACATAACCAATATGTATTTCAATGATATGGGATCATACACAAAGGGTCTCACATTTTGAAAATAATTTAGACTTTCCCTGGATCTGGAGGTATTTCATAATATGATTTTAAATGGCATGCATTAAAAGTCTCTTTGTTCATTAAAAATTTCTTTGCTTATTCCATCATCAGCTAGGATGATGGCACTATTTTTATGTTTGCAATGTTTATCTTTGTGTTTTTTCTCTTCTTTCTTGCTCTGCTGTTTATCATATTTATCTCAATCTTTCATTGTATTGTGTGCTATTTTTTGATTATTTCTGAAAGCAGTTTCTCTCTTCCTTTAATCACTTCAAAATCACTACTTAATTCTTGTATATTATCTTTTGTAACATCATCTTTCAGTGTTTCTAATAGAATTTCATTTTTATTTGAATTTCCTATTACATTATTATTTATTTTTGGAATTTCTGAGATAGGTTTATCTTTTAACACCCTTATTTTGTATTCCTTTTTATTTATTTCAGTATCTATAGACTTGTTCTCCAGTATTTTTTTGTGTTCAAAAGGTTCTGGCATGATTTCTACACCAGACTTCATCTTTTCCATGTTTTCTGTATTGATTTCAGTATCTATTGTAGTTTCTGAATAGATTTTTAATTTTTCTGGTATCTCCATATTGATATTACAATTATCAAGATTCACAGTATCAATTTTGGTCTCTTCCACAATTTTTAAATCAATTTTAGATTTTATTAAATCAGCTTGCAACTCACAAGCAGTCTTGACATCCATTTTAAAATCTCTTACTGTATTTGGTACTATTTCAGTCTCAGTTTCTGTATATACTGCTTTATTTGCCATTTCAGAGATATATTCCACAATTAGAAGTTTTCCTGGGGTGGACTGACAATTTCAATATCACCCTTTGTAAGGTTAATTTCTTCTTTTTTAACACTCTCAATTGTTGCTTCATCAATAATGAGATATTCCACTTGTAATTCCTTTAAAATATCTTTGGCTGGAAATTCTAAAGTTTCTTCAACTTGGTTTAATTCAACAATATTCTCTGTATCTCTTTCTGTTTTAAAATGTTCTTCCACTAAAAGATCCTTTTCAATCATTTCTGACATCTTTTGAATATCAACTTGTAAAATTTCTTCTCCTACAATCTTTGAATCAATTCTTTGCTCAAACCATTTTGGTATAATAATATCAGCTTCTTCCTTTGTAATTATATCTCTTGCTGGTTTTGTTTCTGGCTTTGGTTCAATAGATTCAGCAACTTCTTCTACACTTACTACTTCTTTAGGTGAAATTACAATTACGATTATTTCTTCTTGAGATTCTATTTGTGGAGGCAGTTCTTCACCATCTTTAATCATTTTTTGTAGATTGTTCCCACTTATCCTTCTTCATCTCTGTCCTCTGGGATAGTTCTTTCATTTGTTGTAGAGTTTTCTCTGCCATCATTCCGCTTGACTCCTCGCTAATTTGGATCATCCTCATCATACTCTGGAGCATTGCAATCACATTTTCATCTTTGCCTGGAAATACTTGGGCTGGTTTCATGTCATGGATGAGTGTAAAGGGATCCTTTACAGTGACTTCTGAAATTTGTTCCTCCATGTTTTCTTCTTTCACTGGGATACTGGCATCAACATCTTCACTTTCTTTTTCTTCTAGGCTGTTATCCATTTGGATTTTGAAAAGTTTGACACAATAACAGTAATAAAGTTGATCTTGGAATTCAAAGTTGTTTTATTAGAACTATGGTTCACTGAAACTTTAATACAATCTTGAATGACTAGAACATAAACGTATTTTTATCTTGGAATTTATATAATCACTAATTTGAACATTTGCTTCCCTTACTCTGTCCACTCTTCTCATCATGTTTTACTGACTGTGTCCTTTCTGACCTGCCATACTAAGTTTCTGCCTGTTTTGAGCCGGATATTTAAATAATTGTTTCAAACTTCAACAACAAAAAAAAGCTATCATGAGAATGACTGATTTGTTTTTGATTCTAGGTGATCACCCTTGGTCACCCCTTGCCTCTGAAATGGACTAAAAAAATCATTTTTTTAAAATTCAGTACACCATCTTGTTGTTATGAATATTACATTGCTTACAATTTTATTACATATTACACCAGTTATAAAATTCTTCACTCTCCAAATCTTATATATATATATATATATATATATATATTTTTTTATTTATATAAAATATATAAATATTATTGCCAAGAATTACCATGGTTCTTTCTTTCTTTCTTTATTTATTTTTTGAACTTGATAACAAATTTATAATGGTAATAGGTACTCTCTTCCCTACACCAGGGTGCCAGTTATCAAGGTCAGCACTAATATAACACTTACAGATAGCTCTACTATATAACAATAATAAAAAAAACAGGTATATATATATATATATATATGTATTTTTATCAATTGTTAACACAGTGTGCCCATATGAATAAACATTAAATACATCTTGTGACAACCTTTTACACATAAGGCTTATGGATGTAGTACATGGGCTTTAACATTTTTTTCTCAAACACATGAAAACACAAAACAAATTCATGTGTGCATATAAAACCAGATACAAAAAAAAAATTCTACATATGGCTGGAATACATGGGTTTCAAAAAAAAACTTTCAGGAAATCTATATATATGGTTGAAAAACCAGGTACCACAGCTAGCAAAACTTTTACATTTATAGTTATAATCTTTGCAATTAAAAGAAAACTTTTCGCACAACATTTTATGGTTGTAAAACACAGTCTTTGGTTCTGGTTTTTGACTCTCACATAAAATAAACTTTACATCACTTTGACATCACTTTATGATTATTTTACATAGTTTGAGTTTGGTATAAATCTAACATTAAGAGAAAACATTTTGCTAAACTTAAGAGCATATACATAACAAATTATTCCATATCTCTATGCATTCAAACTCAGGTGAACTAAACAAACTTTTAAGTATATTGGTCTGAGTATATAAAACTGTATCTATGAAATCTCATTTGGGGATATGAATATTTGTTCAACTGTCAAATCCAGAAAAAAAAATTGTACATCTATATATTGGGAAAAAGTTTTGCAAGCTTTTATGCTTGAGATACAATATAACGTTTCCACACATATGGGTTTCCAAGAACATATATAGCAATGCAATACATATAAAACTTTCAAACACATCTGTTCCTACACATCACACATACACACCTATGTACATATATATGCAGCGCTACCATATACAAGTACATAGATTTTACACACATATACTTCTATACACATTCATAGTACTATACATTATTGGAAAAGAAAAAAAAACTTTGGAGAAAAAGTTGAAGAAAAAAAAATCCATATACGTGTCAAATTCTTTACACTTTGCTTTAAAATAATCACAACATTATATACTCAATTAACAAGAAAAAAAAATTCTATACAAATATTTCCCGTTCTTAGCAAACACAGGAGAAAAGTAAAAAAAAAACAACTTTCTACATAACAACTTGGAAGTAAAAAAAAACTCTTACATATACATTAATATAGTAATTCAAACTACTTTCATATTTTATACAATCTATTTAACCATATGAGTTTTCACTTTTAATTAATCTGTTTATCAAAAAAAATTACCGACTATGGCTGGAAAACATGGTATTCCTCTTTACTTTATTAACAAAACAGTATTTCATTTTATAAAATCAACATAACAAAACTAAATCATTTTATATTCTGGAAAATTATGTATATATTAAATTATATATAGCAAATTATACACATATAGCTAATGAATTATTCAGGGTGTGGAAATAATTAACAGGCCCCATGTTGGGTGCCAAATGTGGAAAATAAACGCAGCCTCTGTGCCAGTCAAAATCGTATATTCATTCAACAAGACCAATAATCCAAGCAAAAGTGCCTTGAATCCAACCATGCACAAGATACATGTGTCAGGACAAGGATGAATCCTAACCTATTTGCCTAAACTATTGCCTCTCTGACTAATGGATAACATTTGTGATGACACTAGCAGTGCTTGGTTTTATTCCATCCCAGCTGAAGGTCATGGTTCACATAGAGACTCAAAATAATAAAGGTTTTATATGAAAAATCAATGATTTAATGGATTCTGACGATTGCAGAATGGTGCAGATATGATTTGATCAATTACTAATGGTTTGAACCATAATAATGATAATTCTTTATGGCAATATTACACAGAAGTGAATTTAAATCAAAGAAATATTTAAATAAGTAGAGTAATTAACCTTAGAGATTAAGAGTGATGACAAACTAAGCTTATTTAAAATAACAATATTATAGGAATTTATTAAGGAATTTAGTACAAAATAAGTTAAGTCTTTGTTTATACAACTTGATTATTTTCTTTAATTCATTTTGATGCGGCTTTGACAAACAATGTAAAAGTTTGTTAATTGGTCGGCCAAAACCAATCAGCAATAAAATATTATTAGCCCTCTTCAAGATATTACAAATAAATCTGTTTTATATATATATCACAAGACATGAAAGATGGGCATTTAAAACACTAATACATTTAAGGTCATTTGTATGTAATGAGTGTGGGAAGCAAAATAGTTCTTGAATAAATAATTGACAATTCTACAGTCAGATTTAAATAATTACGAAATTTGTTTGTGAAGGATGTGCCATCATGTCAGAGAGCATTTCAGGTTTGCTAAATAAAGATATAAAATGATGAAGAAAGCAATATGCTATTATAGATTACAACAAAAATAAATGAGGTCTGTTATGAAACTGGATGGCTTTGCTAAAGGAAATTCCTGGTATGTACAGGTAGATAAGAGAAATGTTGGCCCTCCAACCAAAGCATGTCTCTGAATAATAATAAAATATTTTGATGTGTTGTACTTCCCATACATATCTTAAATGGCAATGCCCAAAAAGGATCCCTTGGTATGAACTATGTCTACTTTGAGGGAGTGTGAAAGATTGGACTGATCATAGTTAAATTTCTGAAGGTCCTGAGGAGTAAGTAGCAAAGCAAAATAATAATAAATGAATGGTTGTAGCTATAAATACATAATGCCTTAGACATATATAGGTAGATAATGTATCACTAACAAAATTAATAACTTAATTTCTAATTAAACTATCTCCCTGCAATAATGGAAAGTTCCAAAAAACTTTAGGCCTTTACTAAATGTATCATAATTTACAATACAAAAGGATGGCAAGAATTAAAACTAAAATATAAATTGCCTTCCACACTTCCAAATATTTCATTTATCAATAAAGTTATTAAATAGTTTATGAAAAATTACAAAATATGACTTTTAATTAACATAGACAGGGCATTGAATATCAAACTCACTTCTGATGAAGTTTGACAATATAAAGCATAATAAATTATACATCGAATTTTTTTTACTAATTTTGACAAATAAAATATATATGTATGAAACATATACTGACAAAATGCTATAATAGATTTTACTTAATTGATTCACTAAAATTCTTTATTCTTTCAGAAATGATTACAAGGCTATTTTAAATCAGAGGCAATAGTAAGATACTTTTAAAATAATTTCAATCATAAATAAATTTAAAATGAATTTATAATATAAAAGGTACAAAACTAAACAAGCTTTTCTATTAATTAATTTACAGGAAGTAAGTGTCCTGTAATGATTTTGACTGGAAAATTAAGAGGGAGAGAATTTAAAGTTAATAGCTCATTGAATTTCATACTTGGAAATTTCAGTAAATTAAATATTCTAAATAAACCAACAAAATTAATTTAATTTGCCGCATCAAAATAATGTAAGATTTTATAAGAATTGATATTTTAAATTTAATAAAATTAAAAGACGCATTTTAATTAAACCAAGCCGTATAAACATCACACAGATATATAAAATATAAATTAGTATTGATTTGGAAAACAAGTAAAATGGAATCAATGGCTTGCGGCAAATTGGACGTTACCTCAGAATCAATCAGTAGGCATTTCATGGCTGGAAACAAACATTTATACAGTCAGATTATTTGCAGGCTTCCTCGACACAGACAGTCTCTGGCTAGATGTTTAAGCACTGGAAAGGTATGGATGAGTTGGTGGAACAGACCTCTGAGAAGCAAATGACCAATCTTTTCACCCCGTCATTTCTTTAGGCATGATATATATATAGATTAATAACTTCTCTCCAGTAAACTCAATAATAATCCCTCTTATCACAGGTCCACTATTTATATGATCTGGCTTTATCTAAAGGATTAAATCTACACTGACCTCCACCAATCGTAATCACTCTATGCAGTTCTCTGAGTTTGGAGCCTGCTTTGGAGGGAAAATCTCTAACTCTGCATAAACATGCCCCAAGGGTTGGTTTGCTAATTAAAAAAAACAACAACAACAAGCATATTAAGTTTATCAGTCATTGTACTAACAAAATATATTTAATTAAGGTTTATATTAACAAAAATGTAGATTTTATTCAGAAAAATTTTAGGAATTTGGTACAATGACTTTCAAACATATTTGACATAAACTTAAGCAAAAATTTACAAAATATTTCTTAAAAATATTACATTATTTAAATAATGTATTCTCAAGTGTATATTGATTAAAAGATAAATATAAAATGTTACCCACTAATTAATTGAAGAAAATGAACTTTAATAAAGAATTTGAAATATTTGTAACATTTTATAGATATCTAGGATTCAATTACATATAAATGCCAATTTAATAAAATAAACATAGTATACATTTTTACAAATATAAAATAATAAACTAATATAAAAAGGTTAGTTTTAATTATAAAATAAGATTAATGAAATATAAAAGATTATAATAAGGCTTAAAATATACTACCACCTAATATGAGATGGGTGTCAGTAAATAAGGATGGGGTTCAAACCCATACTAGTGCTGATGACATTGGCACTAGGTGAAGCAGAAATATGTACTATATTTCCAGCTTCACTAGGAAGTGTTGTATTCTTTTTAAGTACAACTTTATAAAGAAATAAGGAGTAATCTTTCACTTAGATGTGAGATATTCAATTTTTTTTTGCCCTTTTTGTGTACTTTTTAGAAAAATGCACATTCAAATATGTAAGTGGACATAGAATGGTATATATACACACTAGAGTACTGAATTTACTATTAGATGGAAGTTTTCAAACAATAATATTGCTCAACATTTTTCTAATATGATCTAATACAATTCAGAAAAAAACTTATAGCAAGCATGCATACTTTCTTTTCATTTATTAATTAATATTAAGTATGTATGTAACAATGATATTTCATTATTTTCATATGTAATAAAGAGGGCATAAGTATGTATGTAACTTGAATAATATTCTAATGTAATTATTATTACAAACGATGCACTTGGGAACCAATGCAGTACAATCATAACTTTTATTGCTATCAGAATATATGTAAAAAGAAAACAAATCATCCTCCCCAGACTATAAATTAAAAGCACTCTAAATGTTGAACAAAGGATCAAGAATATAATGAATCTATTTATTCTTGGAGCTCTGATGTTGTTTATAAGCATATCTTTGTCAACATTGTTGGTAATTCAGAATAAAATTAACTCAAGACAATAACCTGGATGCTGGACTTTGTGATGCATTCTTGTCATCCATTAGCACAGGTAAGGCCATAAGGCCACTCTGGAGCAGAGGGGTTATCTTAATCTTCAGTTTATATGGTTTCCTGTATCCATTTGTTTTCTTTAGGCTTTTCTTCAGATTGCAAACTGGAGGAAAGCCTAAAGAAAACAAATGGATACAGGAAACCATATAAACTGAATATTAAGATAACCTCTCTGCTCCAGAGTGACCTTATGGCTCACCTGTGCTAATGGATGACAAGGATGCATTACAAAGTCCAGATTTCAGGTTATTGTCTTGCAATAAGGAACTAATGTATTTAACTGGAAATCTAATGTATCTAACTTGAGTAATTTGATTTTCCTTAATAAAAAAAATAATTCATCAATTAGATGGAATATGGTACTTAAGAGTTATTAAACTCATAATCAATTATACCCACACACAAAACTCTAAAGCTCGGAACCAAATTGCCAAAAAATTATTTGTCCACATATTTAATAATTATTGTTTTAAAATATACATATATGTTGCGATTAAGATATTTTATCAAAGTATTCATTTATTAAATATATATATATGTGTGTCATGCAATCTACTGGGAAAAAAAAAAACAAATTTTAAAATTTTTGGCGAAGAGGATTGAAACCAAAGCAGTAAAACATTTACTAATATTTTATAAAAATTATTACAGGTTTTTTTTTAATTTAACATTTAATCTAAGTAATGAATATAAATATTATTCTTTATTACTTATCCTTTTTTATATATAAATTTAAACTTAATCACTGTAATCAATCAGAAACAGTATTTAAAAAATTATCAAAAAAGTTGTAAGAAAAAGTTGATAACAAAATTTAGAAATAGTATTTTAAAATACCAATTACCAAAAATCATCATTGATAAGCTTATTTCATTAATATTACAGTATCGGTTTATCTAAATCACAAAAATATCAGAACAATTAAAGTTATAATTTGTGAATATTTTACTATGGTAGCCAAACTAACCTGCCATGGATATTCTCCTCGCAGTGCCGTCTCTCCACCAACAATGCGATCAGAATCATCATATAAATCATTTAGTAGCACATTTTTTGGCAAGAGACCTTTAAATAAAAAATATCAATATATAATTAAAGAATATAAAGCAGCTCTAAATATAAAACAATACATAAATTGTTTTCCAATATTGACAGACTATGCATTTATATATAAAGATTTATAAAATAATAATGAAATGAAATCATAAAAAATTGACTATTTGATTTTATTCGCAGACTCTTGGAAATATAATTCTATATCTCACCACGGTTCAGATATTCTTGTTATATATATATAAAATTAAGAGCGTGCTAATAACTCTAAACAAGCTTTTTTTTATTTATTTATGATAAATGCTACTACAAGAGAAGGCATTCAAATCATTTTTATCTTGGATATATATATATAGGCAGAATACGTTCACTGACCTTTTATATCTACTAACGGAACATACTTTTAGAGTTGATTCTGGAATGAAAACAAATCAATTACGTTGTCAAATATAGATTAAATAAATGATACTTGATTTGAGATAACTCAAAGCAAGCATCCTATGATGTATTTAAAATGTATTTGACAATCTAAATTGCTTTAGCCTCATTCCAGACCTAAGTACAAAAGTATGAACAGTCAATGGATATTAAAGTAAAGTAGTAGATTTTGTCTTTTTTATTAATAAAAAAAAAATTATTATTCACTAGCTACTTCCAACCTATATTAAGATATTCAGGCTAATAGCTTATTAATTTTAAATAGTCTACAATCCAATTCTGCATGGGTTGTGTAATATTGCACTGTAAAGATGTACTGCAAAAACATTGATTACTATTAGAAGAAAAGAAGAAACTGATATGTTTTATCATCTGATGTAAATATTGATTGATTAATCTTGAACAGTTGGATTTAGATTGCAGAAAAAATACTACTATTTTTTGTGAACAAGTTTTGATCTAGAGAAATCATATTGACCTAACTGTTCAACTCTTGGTGTCAAACATATGTATCCAAATGAATGTAACAGCTTGAGTTTAAAACCTATCCTATATTTTGTTAGTTTTTTGTGACATCATACATATTGAAGCACAGGAAGTGAGAAGTTAAAATTTGATTCAAGGATCTTTAGTTCTTGAGTTAGTCACTCTAAGATGATGCTAAACTGTTAGGGCTGGCATAGTGCACGAAAATGATTCTTTATTTACAAAAACAGAAATTGATCATAAAAATATTTTACACAGCAATTATTTGCTTCACTTTCAGATTTAGTTCAAAGACATATAATTAAATGCCACAAAAATATATAATAAAATTTAAAAAAATAATTTTACTTGCACCAGATTATAATTTAAAACAAGATTATTTATAAAAATGAGTTAGATAAAGGGATCTCTCTACCTTTTCTATTAACATTAAGCAGATATACAGAAAGCTTTATTTAAATTATAGCTAAAATTGCATTTCATCTATAACATCAAACTGAACGTTGTAATGGCGATTGAATATATATTGCGTTGCTATATCTGATGTGATGTTAATTAGTTTTCAGTTTGCAGGCGACGTCATATGTCTAGAAATTATCGGTTGACTTTTTCTTAAAAGTTTGGTTTAAAATATCATAAAAGATTATAGATGATACAAGTTAAATTAACATTATTAAATAATATTTATATTAGTCTTCTTTAAAAATTCAGCAACACACTTGTAATTTTCTATTATCAATGGGTAAATATAAATTGGTTAGTAGTAATCTTTTTTTTTTTTTAAATTTTAATAAAAAGTGAGTAGATATTGGATTTAAATTCCTTTATAGTAAAACTTTTTTTCGGAAACATTTTAGCACGTGACTACTTATTGCTCTCTATAGTATTTTTGTTCATCCTATCTTTCTGATGAAAACAATCAGTATCTCTTTAAAAAGGCTTTGATATAACTCTTAGTAAAGTAAAAGGAAGTATTAGATTATTTTTTTCTCAAACTTTAACACATAAAAGATCATAATACTTTTTAAAAATGATTTAAATTAAATTATTATTCAATATCAATACTTAATTATGTTATCTGTAATTAGGTATTTATAGATTTAAATGTTTATTTGAAAACAAAATTATTTAAAATTGAATTTGATTAAAAGCTTTACCTTTTCTATTATCATTAAGTTAATACAGAAAAGGCTAAATGCCATTAAATTATATTTCATATTTTAATATCAAATAGAATGTTGCAAAAGTAATTAAATAGATATTACATTACTATGTATAACAAAGTGTTAACTAATTTCCAAGCTATGCCAACTATGACTAAAACATATATTCAACAAAAATTTGTTTATTTTTTAAATAAAATATAACTGTTGGCAGTCAAGTTAAATTAATTTAGTTATATATATATATGCGTGCATGTGTGGAATATTGTAATCCTAACTCTTCTGTTTAATATATATATATATATCTTCTAAAGAATATGGATTTGTTATGAATAAACTTTAAAATTCAGATTTAAATCTTTTCAAACTGAATTGTTTTTATTAAATGCTTTTATTGTAAATTGGAAAATCAATTTTGATCTTTTTAAGTTAAAATGAAATTTAAAAATTGATGTTTAATACATTTAAATTCAATAGAATTGCTTGAAATTCTAAATACAAATAATTAATGCCAGGCTAATCCATATGGGACACAAATCTTTTCAGTAAGTCATCTAGTTTCTTAGATATGGAACAGAGGATAGGAAAATATTGAATACTTTTATATTTAAAATTTAAAACTCTTTTTAGAACTCTCATTGCTTTAAATAAAACTCACAAGAGGGTGGTATAGAAACTTTTTAAGTAATAAGATAATAAGAATGTTTGTTTATAATATAATATTGTTAAGATTTCATTTTAAAAAAAAAAATTTCAAATAAAAAGAAAAAATGTCAACAACAATTTTACACCAAAAGGTTACTTACTGATTTCTTATACATATATAATTATGTATATATACTAAATATAATATATACATAAAGTGAATACAAATTAACTTACTGCAGAAATATCTAGTGATATATATATATATATATATATATATATATATATATATATATATATATATATACACTATATGTAAAAAAAATCAGTTTAAAATAAAAGTATATGTATTAAGTGAAGTTCATTTACAATGTAGTTTGGTAAACATTTTAAAAAAATTTCAAAATTCCAATCAAAAGCAAAAATGACTAACACTTTTCATTTAAAAAATGTTTTGTATTTTTAATCACTTGTAAACACATATATTATTATGTACACATACTAAATATTATATATATATAAAGGATATTACATTTTAACTTATAGCAGAAATATCTAGTGATATATATATATATATATCAACTATAAATGTTAAGTCAATTAAAGTACAATATAGTTTTGCATTTTTATTTACTGTGCCATTACTAAAAACTTAAAAATGATAGATAAAACATTTTTTACATTAAATGGGGTGGGGGGGTTCCAGAAATTAATTAAGTCAATTCCTTGTTATAAAAAATATAGATTGTCTTAATTAATTTTTACTTCAAGTTAAATCTAAAAACCCTAATTGTGGTTCAAACCAAATTTTTTTAGTGCATGGTAAATAAAAACATTAATACAAAAGAATTATCACCATTATTTTATTCAGAAAACAATCTGTTTTTTTTAAGGAAATTGCTATTACATAATTTTTAAGCTAACCTTTTTTCACAAAAGAGGGAGGGGGGGATAAATAGATATCATTTATATTTTTAAAATTTTCTAAGATATTTACATTAAAATACAATCCATGTCTCTACTCTGGCAACTTTTGTGTTAACTTATTACAGAATATTGTAAGAATAATTTCTGGTAAAATATTGGGATATTTATTTAATTTTTTTTCTTAATCTTTTTAAATATAAAACTACAAACTTATTGTAAACAAAAAAGCACAATCCCAGCCAGGTTTATAATTTAGATATTTTATAATAAATGGTCCCTTTCTCCAGCCAAAAAAGAAAGCCAATGTAAGCAGAAATAAGTTCTGGTTTACATTTTCAAACTATTATCACTATAATGACAAACAACACATACTATATATATAAAATCATGTAATATACTAATTTACCTGCCACATATGAAGAGAACAGAGCAAAAACTAAAACCTGAAACATTATTGCTTGATAGCTGATGGCAAGTAAATATCCTAAGCAGATTGTTAAGAATTTATAGTTTTCTAAAATCTTAGAGCTGATATAACAGTTTATCTAAATTATATATTATATAAGTGATAATGGAACATATGTTAAATTAATTACCAAATTTGATTACTAATTACTAATAAAGAAGCTTTTTTATTTATCTCTAATCCATCATAAAGATAATAGTCTCGACTGCAAAGATGTTTTGGATTAAAAGACCATTAATTTCTATCTAAATTGTTTGCTAATGATTATAATTATCATTAAAATTTGTTTTAGTTTTTAAAAGATTATTCAAAGTTTACATTTCAGTATTATTTGTCATTACATTACATATTAATAAATGTTTTATTTATTTCAGAAAATGTCTTTTGTGATTTAGAGCTGTATCAGAACATCAGACTTTAAAAGTTAAATGTTTCTATATCCATTTTCAATAGAATAAAGTAATTAAAAATATTTGATCTATTACTGTTGATTCACCCTATCATTTTGGGTGCCAGAACATCACAACTACCCACCGGTTATTATTATTTTTATTTCCGAGAATGATTATCACACTCATGTATATGGATGGGTAGCTGAAATAGCTATCCAGCCAATATTAGTAAATCGATATCTAGCTAGCGTAAAACATAAGAATAGAAAAATGCTTCAGCCTTGCAATACCCAGTCCCAAAAGTGATCTTCATACACACATACAACGTAATGATAGGTGATAATGGTATATATATATATATATAAAATAAAAAGTTGTATAACATTAAATAGTAGCAAAATATTAAGTTTATGTTAAAACTCTCTTGCAAATATAATTCAGTTCATTAACAAATACACTTTCTCAAATTATCTAAATTATCAAAAAAATACATTTTCTCAAATGAAAATTAACTAGACATAAACACACACGTGTATAATGTTTTGAAGTTAAGTCACATGTAACTATAACAATATGTAACTGAAATATTTTCTAGCCCAATATATATATATATATATATAAGCACTGGAAATACTCTTATTATATATATATGTATGTGTAGAAGGACCTTATGACATGCTGTCTAGCATACTATCTATAATTGTGAAAGACAAAAAAAAATATTCGGGTTAAACATTCTTCAAATTTTTTTCCAGGTATCGCCTGTTAACTAATTTAACTAGCCACGCAATATTTGATAAATCAGAATCCAACAAGAAAATAAAATGAGGAGTGAAAAAAATGCTTACGACTTCATTGTTCATCGTTCAAACTAGCAATTGAGAAATGTCTATTTCTTCACTACTGATTCATGAAAAACTGACGATAAGAATGTTTCTATCTAGTGAGATTTTTAAAACTGTTATATTACATATGTATATATGTAATTGTACATAGTGAGTGGTATAGCAGGTTTGTTGCAAAGTATTATCATCAAAAGCATTATTGTTTTTACTGAGTATAGAAAGAGAGCAAAAAAATCAACATAGAAGTGAATAATAAGTAATATAAATGATAATATAGTATCAGCATAAGTAGTTCAACAAGAGTCAAAAGTGAACCTTTATAATTAGATTTACAAGAGATTTATTATAAAATTTTAGTCTAATCATCATTTAGCCAATGCCAGATTTAGGACATTATAAAAGCAGTCATCAGTATTTCATCTGCATGCATGTATATAAATATTAAAAATAATTATAAAATTAAATATGTATCAAAAATATTGGAATCATCTCACCAATGATGATAATCATTAATGTTCTTGGCCTGTGGTGCTTTGAGTGTGCTGACCATTAATAAACTAATTATGATCATAAAACTTATGAAGTGGTTGGACTTTAAAATGACTGTTATGATCTTAGCAATGTCTAAATAATTCTAAAGAGAATTATTATATATATCCGAACACACACATATATATCTCAAAACCTAATATCTGATCTAGCTTTGGGATTGCAAGGATCCTGATTAATGTGATTATAAAGAAGAGAAAATATATATATATAACAATCTATTCTAGTATTAAATAACTTCACTGGAATAACTTACAATAATAATTAATACATTTATTAATTAGAAATAATAATAATAATAATAATAATAATAATAATAATAATAATAATAATAATAATAATAATAATAATAATAATAATAATAATAATAATAATAATAATAATAATAATAATAATAATAATAATAATAATAATAATAATAATAATAATAATAATAATAATAATAATTCAATTCAATTCAATTCTTTATTTATTTAATGTACATATCAACAGCATTTAGCCAATTATAGATTGCACAATAATACAAATCTAAATAAGCATTAAAAAAAAAAAATAATAATAATAATAAAATAAATAATACCAATAAAATAGAAAATCAATAAAATGCACAAATAAATAAAAAGGCAATATATCAAATGAAATTAAGGAAAATATTTTTTTA